>CM023457.1:62194922-62359922 GCA_013339765.2 Haemaphysalis longicornis
AAAATATACTGTCGCGTTGGTCGCGCGTCTACATCCCAATGACGCAAAGCCGTGTGGGCTAAGCGTAAAATGTTTCTGGAGTGACCGTTGGAGGAAATCCCAAAGGAACACTGCGGCCCAACAATGAAGAAAGACATGATGCACAGTTCCGGGTTGTTTACAAATAGGACAGTCGGTTTCCCATAGGGTGCCTCGATGTCAGGGACGCGTGAATCGAGGCACCCTAGTTCCCCATGGCACTGAGAGCCCCCTTTCTTTCATCCACGTTGCGATTGAAAGTGTACCAGTGTGCAATTTAAAAAAAAAAGAAAGTCTTTGCCCCAGGTGACACCTCCATTCGCTTCACTCGTTTTAACACATCTTGTCCTGGACCGTTGCTGTACAGAGCTCTATACAGTGGCACTGGGAAGACTACGTCACCTACATCCTTATATATTTTTCCCGGTTACATTGACCAGATATTGGATTGAAAAACGGGTTGTCAAAAATCGTAATGACAAAGCAATTTCTTTAAAATATATATGAATACCACCTGGCATGCAACTTGAAGAAACCACAAATTCTGGCAAAGCACGCATTAACCGAACTTGCATTACAGTGCTCACAAAAGGGTCCTGTACATCGCGCAATAACAAAAATCGGTTTAGGAGCTGCCGTACAAACAGGTGAGTCAGTCCTAAACCGCCTTCGCGGATTCGCCGAAACAAATTCGTCCTACTGCTCCTCTCCCACATGGACCCCCACACAAAAACAGCAAATACGCGATGTAGCTTCTGGACATTAAAACGTGAACAATGCAGCACTTGCATAACAAACCAAAGCTTTGCCACCAAGAAAATATTACAAGTAGTGGCTGCCGCGAACACTGACAACAGCCCAGTTGCTTTCCCTTTTTCCGCTTTCTCTTTCAGTGCTTGCACCTGCCCCAGTAGGGCTCACTGTCGCGATAGTATTCCAGAGGGGTTCCCAAGTACTTCACTAGGGTGGTTACCCAAGTTGCATAAGCAAAGATCGCTGGCGTTGACATCCAATTGCCGTGCCAAAACTTCAGGCAGTTACCCCAATCCACCAGACTCCCCGTGACCTCACCAAAGTACTTCACTGTTTTCACGGCGAACATCACGCTTTCTTTGTTCGAACAAACAACGGCAATGTCGCCAGCATAGGCGAGCCGTTTTACCTGTGTCTCCTGTAATTTAAATCCGCTTATTTTACTATTCAGAATGATGCTCCGGCACAGCGCCTCAATGTATACACAAAACAATAAAGGGCTGAGGAGGCAGCCCTGGCGCACCGAACGCTGCACCTCGATGACCGCTCCCAATTTCTTATTCACTATCAACCGTGCAGTGCAGTTCCTGTACGCCAGCGCCACTCACCGCCTAATGACAGAACCAAGGTTGATGTTCTCCAAAACATAAAACAGGATCTTGTGGGAGACGCAGTCAAAGGCTTTCTCCAGGTCGAGCTGGAGAATCGCCACGCCCGTGCGCATTGCATTGCAAGATTACAGCCCGCACCCCACCTCGTGGATATCGTAAATATGTTACGACCCCTGATGCCACACGTCCGATGTGGACCTACAATTTGCTGGATTACCATTTGTAACCTTTTTACTAGAACCTTTGTAAAAATTTTGTAATCAACGTTTGTTATCGAGATTGGTCGGTATGCTTTAATATCTCGTAATTTTTGCTTGTCGTCTGTTGTTTTCGGAATTATTATTGTATGGGAGGTAGAAAAAGATGTAGGAAGCGCTTCAATTTCGTAGGCTTGATTGTACATGTCGGCAAGAACAGGAGACATCAAAGATTTCAGATGTTTATGGAACGCCGCACTAAGCCCGTCAGGACCCGGTGATTAGCCCGGATTCAGGTTTTTGATGGCACACTTAACTTCCTCGGCCGAGAAGGGCTGTTAGAGCCATTCCTTTGTTTCGTCATCCAAGCGTTGTAACGCACCGATAAAATGTCGCTTGTATTATACTAAGTCAGTTTCTCTGAAAGCGAACAGTGACTGATAGTAATAAAAAAATGCGCGTTCCACCTCTTCTTTTTCCGAAGTTACATAACCGCTGGTTTCTATTTCTTTAATCGTATTCCGCCGGGCTTGCGTCTTTTCTATTCCTAATGCCCATTTTGTGGGTGCCTCCCCGATCGTCCAATGTTCCGCCCTCGCGCGTACTAGCGCTCCGCGGTAGCGGTCTTGATCAATGACTTCGAGTTTGTGCTTATTCTCCCCTATGTCGTCTTCGAACATGCCTGGATTTTGTTCTCTTGTGCAATCAACTCTTGTAAGTTCACTCGCAAAAATGTTTTCTTTTCCTTTTTCCTCGTATTTTATACAGCTAGACCTTTCTATGGCTTTTATTTTAACGTCTTGCTTACACATTTCCCATTTCTCCCGAATTTTACCATTATGATATTCAGCTATTTCCGTAATTTTTCTACTACAAAACCCATGAACATTTCTTCTCGTAACAGCTTTTCATTCAGTTTCCACAGATCCCAAGAGAAAGGTGTGTTCCGTTTTTTTCCTCCCCAGTCTGCGTTTAACCAAATAGTGGTCCGAGAAAGAAATCGGCTGTACATCATAGCCGTGACATTGTTGGATTAAATTTAGTAAAAAATAAAGCCTATCTAGCCGTGCGTGGCTGCACCCCCGAAAATGTGTGAATCTCACGTCTCGAGTACCCTCAAGGCATTCCCCGACGTCAATCAAGCCGAATTCTACTATCTCAGCCAGCAAACTGGGGGTAGCGTCTCCGTACGTGGTTTACCTTGTTTTATCGCGGCTTGACAGTAGACAGTTAACATAAGCCGCCTTTCGGTGTTTAAGTGTTGCTTGAGGCTATCAAAAAATCTAACCTTTTCCAGCGAGCTAGCTACGGCGACAAGGCGAGCCCCTAATGCTCTGCACTTAATAAAACTATCTCGTATACGTTGACACGACGTCACAGTTGGTTTCATGGTGTAGCGATTCCCCACAAACTCCCAAGAAATACTAATGAAGTTCGGATTGGTCGAGGCCTAATTTATAAACAGACTCTTTCGAGCTTCAGTCAATCTTCGAAGTCAATGCAATCGGCTCACAGTCCATGTATGTGAATTTGATCACCATTTGAGACATTACACGTTGAATTTGATTACGCTTGAAAATTAATTTTGACACTTATAAGCTCTCTCAGCGTGGCAAAACGTATGCACTTTCAATGGCGAAAGATAGCCTAAAACACACGCTAGATGTAGTTCAAGTGGCCGCGTAGTCGTCAAGGCTCCGAAAACCATAAAATATTTACCAATACTTAAGGTGTTATTTTTAAGAAAGTATTCTTTTTTTAACAAAAGATCATAACATTCAGCAAGTTAGTACCACGATTTCATAAACCAGGCATTGCAAGCACAGAAAGCCTTACATGTAATAGTACCTATGCAGCACAACAGTAGAATTTTCTAAAAATTTTGGGATGAAAAGTGATGAAAGGTTGCCGCTATAGGAATTTACGCCTGGTGGATTCCACCAGCCAAGAACATTGGTGGGACAATGCACACAAGGCAACTATACCTCAATGCCACTTAACAAAAAAATACTGTGACGTGACCCGTCAAACCCCCGAGTTCTATTGTACCACATAAATAACTTTAAAGTGTAGTACACAGTAATATACACAGGCAATGAAGAAAAAAATTAAAGCCGTTCCACTCAATGTGAAAGCTGTGGGAAGTGCAGAGCAGTGATTCGCCATAATGGGCTGTACCGCCGTTCTCCGCTGTTACCACCAAATGCAATTCAAATTTCCCGCCTTCGCAGTGCTCGCGCGCCCCCTGCCTGAAACTGCGCCAGCGGGAGTTCTGTTCTTTTCGTGCTTTTCTCCCCGCACGTACCGGCGTTGCGCTGCCACGTTTTGCGTTTACTATCGTAAAAACCAACCCAACGGGCGTCCTTAACTAAAGGAACGCGGGCGCTACCTGTTAATTTCGTATATTTTCCCTCAAATCTACCTATAGTTTTCTTTGCGCTTGTAGGGCGCTATGTGCGGCGAGAGGAAGGAGCCTCAGGCAGGACGACCGTTCGTCGCAAGGCAAAACGAGATTCTATTTTGAGAGCACCGGCGAGACCCCCGTGTCCACGTGCGCCCACGCGGCCACGCGCAGCCTGTGACCATGTCGATCGGGCTGCTGCGCGAGGAGCGGCGCACGCTAAACAAAGGGAAGATGTATGACAAGCGCCAGCATTTCACGAGTTTCGAACGCTCATGACTATATAAACCGCTTGGCTTTTGAAGCCTCTGGGGTACGCCGCGAACAACAGCGTTACCCCGGGACGCCGCCTTGGTGCTCTATATACTTGGGTCGACCGAGCGAACTAGGGCGACAAGGCGAGCTCCTAAAGTGCTCTGCCTTAATATACCCTAACCCCCCTCTCAACAAACAAGCGTAGGGTTAACTCACAAACTTGGGGTTGTAGCAGAGCCGGGCCCAGTTTGTCCTGATGTCTACAAACTGCTGTTCCGTCATGTCAGCACGGATCTTCTCTGTTTCGTCCTTGCCTTCTGAAAAGCAGAACACACAGCGCATTCGCGCCACGGGCCACAAAACATTACGCGGGCGAGTCAACTAGTTAATGAAACTTGTGATTGATTGATTGATTGATTGATTGATTGATTGATTGATTGATTGATTGATTGATTGATTGATTGATTGATTGATTGATTGATTGATTGATTGATTGATTGATTGATTGATTGATATTGATTGATGATTGATTGATTGATTGATCCTGTGACCAGCGCTGTGCCATATGCGTTCTCCAAATGCTGCGTTCTCGGTTTTTATGCCTGAAACCGGTAGTTTGAAGCTAGAAGTTGGGATCCAGAAGTTGGTAGAAGCTAATTTGAAGTCGGAAGTTTGAATCCAGAAATGATAAGCTGCAATTCGTAACGCAGAAAAATGGAAGTCTTCACTCGGAAGCGCGATTCCGCTCAAGATAAGGTCGTTTATGCAGAGCGGAATTGCACGACGTTGCGTCTTGTAAACAACGCAGGCCCACGCCTGCTACCTCATCTACATAGCTATCTTGGCAATGACAGAGGTGTACACGTATTTTTTCCCTAAAATTCAATGGTCTAGGCTGTACGACAAATTTTATGCGGCTTGCCCGTTAAGAACCTGGCCTGCCTGTTCCGTTCTCCTTGTTGTTTGCACGCGTAGTGCGCACGTGCAAATAGCAAGAGGGAAGATAATTTGGTATCACAAGGTCAGGGAAATGTGAGCTTTTGTATCAAGAGGACAACCATGGTTTTACATGATACCAAACTCAGTATTTTAAGTTACTCAATTATTAGCGAAGCTTTTTAGCGAAAAACAACAAAAAAAAAAACAAAACGCCAGTTTACGGGACCAAGACTTACAAAAGCGTTTTTTTTTTTGTTCGGAACTTACGATGACACCTGCATGATGCAGGTGCACGATGGCACCTGCATTTTGTCATGGTCCATTATGTAATCATATAAAACTCTTCCAAACTTGTTTAAACCTACAGTTCACGGCGGCTTGCGTTTCAACGGTTCTACAAAGGTGTCTTACGTACATTCAAGGTTTCCCTGAAGGATCATCGGGGACTTCAGAATCCGAAGCTAGTATCAACTTAAGGCAGCCAAATAAAAAAGTTAGTTCAAAAATCAAATATGTGCGAACAAAAATTTTCGATGAAAAGCGTACTGAGTCAATTTGACAGGTTTCACTCAAAATTCTTGGCACGCACTCAGCTCCGTTTCGCCTTATAAAGGCGGAGAAAAGAAGGATTTATATTCCAAAACTATGCCTGGAGTGACCTGTAATTTATTAATTATAAAAAAATGAGCTAATAGAGAGTTTTAACAGCTCGTCTGTTCCGTCATGTCGTTTTTACTGTGATTACCGGGACCCGACTGCGCATGCGCGCGCGGAAGGGCGAGGAGGAAGGGCAAGGAGGCTCACCCCACCGTGTCAAATGCACGGACATGGCGAAGTCCGGCCCGCGGAACCTACCGCGACGAACGCCCAAGTGCCCAGGCGAGTCCCGGTCAACAGAGTAACTACGTAGTGTACACGACGGAACAGACGGACTGCTAAAACTCTCTATTACTTCTAGAGAAAAAGTTGGAGAAAGTGAGCGTACCCATTCCGTGCTTCCTGGCAAGGTATCGCATTATGGCCAGACTTTGGGTGATCTTCACATTTCCGTCAATGTAATAAGGCAGCTAGAAACACATGCAAGTCACATTTTTAAATGATGCTCACACTTATGCTCACGTCACGTTGCTGGTATTTCGCCTGTCACAAGCGAAAAGAACACAGTCGTGTTTTTCGAAAATGCGCTTACAAAATGCTCACCTTGAACACTAATACTAACAAAAAATGCGGTCATGAAAAACGCACAGCAATGTTCTGGCCGACTGGAGCGGCAAAGTACGCACTGAAAGAGGCCGTACAAAAAGATGTGACGGCCTCGGTGAGGTCTAGGGTAACGTCGATGAAAGATTTGAATAAGTGCGCTCACAGCGAATAAATCTGCAATTCCCGCTACTTAATAACCCACCAGGTCTATTTTTAAAATATTGTCTTGACTCCGCGTTATGTGTTGCTTCTTGCTGCTCATAGAAAATACAATGGTTAGACAAAAGCAAAAAAAAAACCATTTTACACGCGGGTCCTTTGCAGATTTCGCTGTTGTGAGAAAATGCCTCAACTCATCTTGTAATGACTAATGAATCTAATGTGTCTGAGCTCTTGACGGAGGGCCGGTGCTCGCGTTGCTGGATTGAGAGGGTGAATGAAAGTTGTGAGTCAAGTACGATGAATGTGTGAAGGCAAGTTAGGGTCTTAATTTGGAAATGAGGTCCGACCGCTACGAAATGGATGAGACAATAAATTTTATATTTTGAGTGTTTTTACCGCTTGGGGATCTTCAACGTGCGCCAAAATCTCCACACAGTTTTTGCCTCCATCAGATGAAACAATGAAGCATCACTTAATCTGCCACTGGTCCCATGCACGCGAACGTTTTGGTATTTTCACTTCAATGCGAATGCGGTAAACCCTTAGTTTTGTTGCGGATTTTAACAGTGGAGCTGTTGCGAGTCCAGCCTTTTGGTCCGTCTGCTGTAGGTCGTGCGTCACGCAGAGTTGGGGGCAGGTTCCCAGACCCACCGATAGAGGGCGCAGTGGTTTTGCAGGGGCGGGTTCCTCTCCCTCCCTCTAGATGAAGCAGAGGGTAGGGAGCCTCCCGCTGCGAACGTTTAGCTGCCGATTTCTTAGCGCGAACCGTAGAATTTGCGCGGTGATGGCGCTGCCATTCTCGGAAGAACGGCGGTTTGCATCCCGTTTAACATAAGAGATCCACAGCTCCACTGTTACTGCAGATGTTACACTGGGGGGAACTGTTTTAAATGCAGAGCATTTCTTTAACTCACATGTAGCGTCCGCCGTGCGTCCGCAACAGCTCAGCGCGCAGGCGCGCCCTCTCCCCCACTCCTCCTCTCCCGCATCACGCTACCCTCCTCGCTCTCAACAACAGGTCCGCACCCCTCCCCCCTACACTATATAAAACAAATAATACTTACCGGCGCCTGGTTTCGATCCCACGACCCTGCGGGCGGAACGCAAGGTACATGGTGCTCTACCCACTGCGCCACAAAGCCGACACAGAATGGAAGGCTACGAACGCGACTTATATCCTTGACTCATTCAAACTACGTCAAGAAGCTGCTGATACAATGCCTTCACTACCTGTGGGCGGAACGCGAGGATACGTGGTGCTGTTCCCACTGCGCCACAAAACCGACACAGAATGAAAGGCTACGAACGCGCCTTATATCCTTGACTCATTCAAACTACGTCAAGAAGCTGCTGATACAACGCATTCACTACCACCAACTCCCCAAACACTAAACGTTAACGCAATACACCCACCCCCTATGCGACGCATTTACTCGAGTCCCCCTCGCGGGGAGATGGGCCCTTTTTTTAGGTTACTTACATTCGGGAACTCCAAGCCAAGAGCATACTTTTCATTGCCCCACAAGCCGAGGTCAAAGTTTGGCGGCGGTCCACATCGGTACCGTTTCTCCTCCACGTCGACACCCGCTTGCGCCAAAAGCAGCCGAATCGGCTGAGCAAGCTGTTATAACAAAAATATTTTTGTTGAAGCAAGGAACAAACACATGACAAACAAAATATTCGGCTCGTGACTCGAAGAACCCACTCATGAGCCATAGCTGTGAGTTAAGAAGTTCGACATTTTTGGGGGGGAACAAATTACGCGGAATGGTTCAGATGACATCTCGTTTCTTTTTATATAGATTAGGGGCAATAGTAATCAAAAATTAAAAAGGTGTGACATCGAGGACCAATGTTGATGCTATAAAATACGTGTTCGTTGCACTTGTTTGCCCTAACAGCGATGCTGAAAAAAAATCGAAGATAGCGATGCATTCGGAAGGAAGGGAGGGAGGGAGAACGTTGTTTAAATAACCTATGGTTGACACGCAATGTGTTTGACGATCTTCAGTCACAGTCTCGTGTGTTTGGGGAGCAGGTTTATGTGGTTGTAGCATTTCCTGGACGTCTATTAGGGGCGAAACTCCTAAATCCATGGGTCTGTCCATCCATTGTGTCTCGTGGTACGTGACCGCCGCATGCTTTCGGAGATGTCGCAAAGTGGGCCGCGTTGCACGCGCAAGAACCGGCTGCAACCGGCAGCGCAAACTCGGCACCGGGAGCGCGAGCTTGTCTGTGTTCGCGAGCGGAGGCGCAAGCGCACGTGCACTGCGAGGGGGAGATCACGCAAGAGATCACGCCACGAACGCAGGCAGTCGTTCTCGAAGATCGAACGAGACGCAAGGACCTTTGCTCGTTTCCTCTCGTCTTGTTCGGGCACAAGTTCGCCCTAAATAAAAGTTCTTTCTTTACCGTTGTGTCCCATCCTACGTGACAAATTGTGGTGGAGGTGCGGGGTAGTCCTCGATGGCGCGGGGTCTTTCCCCAGGTCTGGGCCTGGGAGCATTGACTCCGAAAATAAAAGTTGATTTGTACAATGTACGCACACAGTCTTACTTTCACGGGAGAGTTACGGTTACCGATGATCTCCCCCTCTCGAGCTTCGCCCCACTTATCATCATTCATTCCGTCGATATGGCGTGATTTTTTTTCTGTCTGAAGCGGTGTATCGGGTTTCGGGAAGCAAAAAATTACGAAAGGAAGTTCCGGCGGCGTTGGGATCAGGGGAATCTCAAATGCTGACCATGATTTGCGGGTAGCCACCAAACACGTGGTACCGATCACGCCTTGGAGGTTCCCAAAGTGGTAATCTGATTAATCTAATCTGTCGTCCCATATTGTCTGTCAAAATCTGCCAAAACATCACGCGACAAAAGGGCACGACATAATAGCATGGCGTCAAAAGGGCACACGACAAAAGGGCACGGCGACAAAAGAGCAAAGCGTCACAACAGCACAGTGACAAAAGAGGCCATTTTTATGGAGTGCCTCTACTGACGATTATTTAGATGTTTTAACGTGTATAGAAGCATTATACAGCGTGCAAAATGATCTGTATGAGTTTCTCTTCACATTACGTTGCACTTTCTTGAAAAAAAAAATGTTCCCATTTTGCGACTTTGGGAGAACACAGCTTATGCATGTTAAAACCGGGGCATGCAATGCCCTGCTTTTTAGATTGTTGTAGCCTCTATTGTCGGTGCTGTTTTGTCGCGTGCTCTTTGGTCACGGACCCTTTTGTCGAGGTATCATATTAAACAGTGTGTCTGTGCCTGCTTTATGGTACGCGGCATCTCATCTGGTGAGGTTAGGGGGAGGGAGTTCGCTCGCTGTGGCCGGTAAGGCACGCGGGGCACTTGCCATTCATCATGGTATAATTTCGTGTTCACTCGAAAGTTAGCTGGGCACCCTCCTTTCCACGGGATGGAAATAACTGTATTTCGCTGAGAGGTATTTCAATTGCCTTGTCTTGACCGCTTGAATGTTGGTACAGTCTTTGTCAAAGTTTTGTGGGCCACGGCGACCATGGCCGGAGCTGGTGCGCGGCCGAGCAGGGGACGATGCGCTTGCCGCTGTCGGCTGGTTACGCGGCTAAAGAGAGTGAGGGGAACTTTCGCGCTTCTTTTCGTAGTATGGCTGGCGCGATAAGTGCAGCGGAGCCGGCTTCTCAGAGCAGGCGCACTTCTCTTCAGCGCAGGTGCACTTTGCGCAGCACTTGTCGTGCCGGGGCCCTATTCTCGACTGCACAAATTGCCGGCAATTCGCCCATGTTTTTTTGCGTAAGCACGACGTAAGCAATCAGTGACGTGATGCAACTATAGCTGTGACGACATGCAGTGTAATTTGACGAGTCACTCATAAAGATCGCGACCAAGGTATCAAATCTTGTGCAAAAAAGATATAAAGACACTTGACGTGTACTATAAAAATTAAGTCGGTAGCTGAGGCTGATAAGAAAAACACAATTCTGGTGGTCAAATTTGGCGTCAACACCACAAGGCGATCGAGTAACGTTGATCCAAAAGCGAGCGAAAGGCGGATGTCGAGCTAAAGAACATCACACAATTTTTTTGCCGTATCTATTTATTTCTTTTAATCGCTTTTAGTAACATAGCTGGGCTCTTTGCTTCAATGCAAGCTTTGTTGCGTTATCACCTTCCCTGCCGCCACCGCCGCCACACCATCGTCTGCTGCTATGTTACAAGTTTATGGCGTGACCACAGAAAAAGGCGGCCGCGACCATCGCTTCTATGACACATGAGAGCAGCGAAGCGCTACGCCTGATAACCGCGGAGCGCACCGATGTCGCCGATTCACTCATTCGTCAAGCTCGACTTCAATCAGCGCTGTAATGAACCAAATAGTCACTTTTCTTTGTTATTTTTCTCTTGAGTTCGATCATGTGACCGAATAGCTTACTAGGACGTGAGTGGACAAATGCCATTCATTGGGTTCTCTTTGTCATGGAGAGGCTTGTACTGCCCTCTTGTGTTGCGGTTACCCCAAACAAATAATTTTTATTTTATTGCCAAATATAAAAGCAAAATACTGCACGTCATTTGTATGCTCCATGATCGCTGACTTGGAAGCAGTTGAAACTATAATTTGTTTCGGAAGGAAACATGCTTTAAACAGCGCGCATGCGAAACTGCGCCTGCTGCAAATTGCCGCACATTTCGCCGCGCTGTAAGCCGGGGCAATTTTTTGCCCTATTTTGCTTGTATTTTGCGACAAAAACAGCCGACATTTTTAGGCTGTTACGTAGCATTACGTCACTTTTACGCAGGCTGAAGTTGCCAATGCATGACGTAATCGTTCCCGCCAATTGTTTAAATTACGTCACGCCTTCTCAGCCAATCACACAGGGGGTGTGTATTAAAAGCAGTATTGTTGTTGAATAGCAAAGACAGGCTTACGTTGTCATGTCCGCTGCATTTAGTATGGTTTTTCATTGCCGGCCAAGAATTATGCGCTTTCAGTAAGGAGAAATAAGGCAAACTTTAGAACTGGTGCCCGTACACGTCATAAAACGTCAAAATGACGACAGCACACACAACCGCTTGTCAACCGGAAGCACGTGACCAAAAACTGAAAGCCAATCAGAAAAGACTTCCGGCAAATTGCCAGAATTGCCGGCAATTTGTGCAGTCGAGAATAGGGCCCCCGGACACACTACGGGTGCGTTCCAATTTCCCGTTTAGACGGCTTCGTTGCCGTCTTCGCGGACAGTCCGGCATGTTCAGCACGGTTCCAATTCGAACGAAGCTGTCAACGAAGACTGCTTCGAGGAGACGGCATCAAAGTCAGCAACGATGCAGGCTACCTTCCTGTCTAAACTAATATGTAACGCCAGCGCCACATTTTTGCGTATTAATGTTGATACAAAAGCGCTTGTTCTTTTATTGAAATATTCAGTATAATTTACTGGTGGTGAAGATTACTTTAATTTTTTAATTACGTTTGTAATTTATAAATTGTTTGTAATAATAACAGTAATATTATTTACGAAACCTGCGTCTTGCGTGTTTCAACATGTCTGGTACGAGGCTGTCGTCTGCGTTGGTGTTGCGTTTAGGACCGCGGCACCGTTTCAATTTTATTCCTTTCGGCGTCTAGTTAGACTGCTTCGTAAGCTGTCTACCAAACTGCTCGCGAATTGGAACGCAGCCTAAAAAAGCAAAAGCAAAAGTTCCCCTCGCTCTCTTTAGCCGCGCAACCAGCCGACAGCGGCAAGCGCAGCGCCCCGTGGCCCACAAAATTTTGACAAAGAATGAACGTTCTCGGTGATGACACTGTTGGCGAACTATGAAAGAATACTTTGGCGGGTGCAACAGCCAAATGCTAAAACGTGATATTGTAGGCAAGCGAGAAAACGTGACAGCCACTATTGGGAGAAAGAGCTGATCACTCCTGCTATCACCAACAACAAGACCACGGCATGCAAAATCAGTAAACTTGTCTTCAATTACAGCATGTTTCCGACATTGTTACCGCAGCTGCCAGCTACCGCGGCCACAAAAGATAGATCATTACTGTTCATTCAGGTGCAGCCACTTTGAAAGGGAACGTTTCGTTCTTAGTCGATTAACTTTATGACAACGTTTATACTCACTCCACGTATGTCCCAGTAGCCAAGGATAGGAGCCATGGTACTCTTGCGATTACAAGCTGGATTTGCTTTGTGTTTCCAAAACTGCTTGGTTGGCTGTCTACTGATGATGATGCACGCACACGTGGGAGACTGATCAAAGCCGCGGCACCAACATATCGACGGCTGTTTCGTTTTCATTCCGAGATAATAACGCATACCGGAACCGCAGCAGCAACAATGGCAAGACGAGGCCAGAGAATAACGAAACTTGCAGAGTGAACGGCCAATCATCCCAATTATCATCACCACAAACTACATCATTATCATCAGCAGCAAGAGCAACCTGTTCGTGTCCACTGATCACGGGATCGCCACAATCCAATCAGCAAGTCATATAGTGATTGATATCCTGCAACTCGCTAACGTCTTTGCTCCTCTTCTCTTGAAGTGGATAGCAATCATCGTTATCAACAACAGCCCACCTGACTTTATCGGTGGTATTCTTTGAAAAGTTTAGCTGTCAATTTCTTCGCTTGGCAACACTGAAAACGGCCACAGACATGGCCCATGCGCCACGGACATGGCGCGGCTTGTGCCACTGCGCCCGCACGCCGAAGAAAAAAATTCCCGCGCCTTCCCGCGAGGGGAACACGAGTAAATGCAGAGCATTGGGGCCTCAGTACTGATTGAAGGCAGTTTGCTTCCATCGCTTCTTCCGTGATGCTGGAGTAGCAGACACGAGTAAACGTGGGCACGAGCGTCAGCCAAGGAAGGAAGGAGCAACGCAGTGACTGAAACACGAGCGACCGCTAGCCGCTATATTTGCAGGGCGCGCAGTAGAGGGCTAGCAGTACGGGGGGCAGAGCGCGCATGCGCAAGCAGCGCGCGCCCTTGCACGCCCCACCGCGCTGATATCACGCACCTGTTACGCCGAGACCGCGACGGAGCGAACGGGCTGACTACGACGCATGCGCGCGCCAGCTGCTGTTGAGAGAGAGGAGGGAAGGAGAGGCGCACCTGCTGCGGACGCGGAGCTGTTGACACCGTCCGACGCAGGAATAGGCCAGGCTAAGAAATGCTCTGCATTTAAAAAAAAAACACCGGCGTGCGACGCGTCTGCTCCGTTCCAACCCGATTCTCAACGGTGCGTCAACAGAGATGTTATTAATCGCACTCACACTGGAGTCAGGGCATTACTTTGCGCTTGGCGATGTAGAGTTTGGAACGTCCAACCCACGTCATGTGCTTAGCAAGGACAAGTACCGCCAACCCGCGGAGCCCGACGTAACGAGTGACGGTGCACTCACATGGTTGCCTGCATGCGCGCCTCGTCAGTGAATGCAAGCAATAGCAAAACTAAAACTCCCACGGATATTCCCTACCCCTCCTTTCACGGGTTTTCCCCGAGTCAATTATTTTTCCCCTCGCCAATTTTGTTTGCCGTCCCTCGCGCGCCATTCCGCTAAGCAGACGACGCAGCGGTTGTCCGTCATTTTATTTGCATGGCGCGACCTACCAGACTGTATTTCTCGCTGAGGAACTCCAGAGGAGAAAATGCGGGACCTCACCCACTCATTTCTTGAGGGGCAGTGCTGTGTCACCTTCTCCCCACTGACGAGAAGTAACCACGAGACCTCTGATGTCGAGGCTACTTTTCCCTCGTAACCATGAAAGAGTACACTGTAAAATAATTTACAACACCCTTAAATTTTATAACTAATACCGTTACACCCTGGCAAGAACGCAAGAAAACACCCTTTTCGGGTGTTTTGTCCTTTAAAGCATCATTTTAAACGGTGTTTTTTTGTGTTTCTGCTGGGTGTAAGAGTGTTAGTTATGGACAGTGAAAATTAGTGAGTCTAAGTTATTTTACAATGCAGGTCCAGCTGTGCATACCGACAGCCAGCTCTTCTGCAACGCTTGCATCATTTTTGGACTCCTGAAGCGCAGAGAGAGAGAGAGAGAGAACGCGAGAGCAGAGACGATAGAGAGAGAGAGGTAGAGAGATGGAGGACGAGAGGAGAGACTGCAGAGAGAGAGAGAGAGAAGAGAGAGAGAGAGAGAGAAGATGAGAGAGGAGAGAGGGAGGAGAGAGAGAGAGAGAGAGAGAGAGGTCTTTAATGGTGCATTGAAGTCAGCCAAGCCGCGAACTTGGCTTCCTTCACCGTACGGAAATCGTGAAGGGCGACAAATAAACATCGACATGCAATCACACAAGAATGAGAACAAACACTAACAGCCACAGGAAGAAAAACACTAACAGGTGTCTTCAAACATGACAGTCGATACTTGCTTTGAAGCAAGTTTTCGTAGCGTGTTTCTGAAGCAGAAAGAATTTTCCAATGCCAGATAAATAACCGCAGTGGTATTTTTCGCCTTGATTAGGAATTACTGGACAGTTCTGTCTATTCTGTGTAATTCCAAATTTACGGAACGGTCTAGTTTTCCGCAACAGTTCACGACCAAAAATGTCTTCGTACGTGGCAAACTTCATTGATTGCAGGGTTTAACGCGCCGACGCAACGCAGGCGATGAGGCGCGCCGTAGTGGAGGGCTGCGGATCAATTTTGCCCACCTGGGGATCTTTAACGTGTGCCGAAATCCCGTACACACGGGCGTTTTCGCTTTTCGCCTCCATCAGAAAAGCGGCCGCCGCGCCCGGGAATCGAACCCGCGACCTCGTGCTCAGCAGCGCAACGCCTTAGCCACTGAGCCACCGCGACGGGTATAAGTGCACCTTCCATTCTACTGTTGCAAAATGAGATACGTTATTTGGGGTCTTTATAATTTTAGTTCACTGAAAAGGGCCACTTGTCTGTCATTGCCGCGTTGTTTTGTTCGTTTTTTTTTTTTACCACGGGTTTCTGATATGGCAATAGTAGCTGATATGATGTAACGTTTCCTTTCGTTGTGAATTCATGTTTAAGTACGTGTAGTTTCCCTTAAAGCTAGTTAGATGTAGCGCTTGTGTGTGTGTCTTCTTTCTTTGTCCGTTGTCGGTTTGTGCGCTGTGTAGCGATAAAAAAACAATTTTGCGTGTAGCTGCTGGTCTTGCTTGACTGTGCGCAACAATAAACCATGGGATAGGATATTTCGCTGACATTACAGTTTAAAAAAATATTCAAATAAATCTGCCCTCAGGTCCGCAACATGTGGGCCCATTTGCAGATGCGAATTCATTCTAATTTGTGCCTTGATCCTTTTATATTCCAATGACCCGCGACATTTCAAACCACCACACGCGCGTACCGCCACGAAGAGTTTATCCAGTATTCTTTATCGGAGCAATTGGTGTCAAAGCATCGCCTCCTGTATTTTGCAATGCCCAAACGCATCGCGCGCTCCCCAATTGGAGTGAGTGGTATGCCTGCAGTGTCCACCTGTCGTAAGGTGGCGCCCCGAGCTGAACCTCCATCACCCAACCTAGTGTCACTAAATAAACCTTATTTAGTGACTCTAACCCAACCCTAACTGAATTCGAGAGCGGCTTGTGCCTGGTTGCCAAGGCAAACGATCTTTGAGATTGCCAAAGTAATGGCGCTCGCGCCAGCGCTGGAAAATTCCGAGCCGCGGCGGAGCACATTTTGCCAGCGTTACCGCTTTCCACCACGCCTCACCCCGATATGAACCGGTCACGTGACTAAAGCGCTGGGAAGGCTACAGATTGGGGAGAGTGACCGGAGTAGAAGAAGAGGGTTTGGTTGGCCGGTCCGGGCTGATGCGTTTGGCATTGTAAAAATACAGGAGGCGATGGTCAAGGACAACGAAAGAGGCGCTAACACGAAGCAGCAGAAGTCTTGGATAATCGCTACGCTTTCGCCGTCAAAGCACATAAGCACGTTCCCCAGCAATTTTTCCTGCGGCTGGCAGAGAAATTAATGGCGCTAAAATTAGTGCCTGTCAGTGTCACGTTTATAGGAAATCCTGCAGCTTGTGTGCATAACTAGAAAGTGTTTGCCCCACCTCTCCCGGCTTCGCTGCCGCTGCATTGCATGCCCAGCCACTGCTTCAATACATAAATTTTCACACACCAGGAATGTAACAAATAACGTCTTGAACCTGCATTAGTAAGCGTGAATTTAGAACAACACGCCGCCTGTTAGCGTTCTGTTTGCGACGAAATGCTACATTACGAAGTATTTGCACTGCCGGCCGATCTGACTTGTTAAATGCATCAATAGGGTAGGAGTCAGAGACCCTGCAGCCAGCCCCTTACGGCTGCTTTAAAAATATACGCGACACGTTGCCGAGGAAAATTTTTGCAAGCTCTACCAGCACGCTCTGACTTTTGTATGACGCGCGCACAAAAAAAAAAAAAAAAGACACGTGACTACGTTGAAATAATTTTTGCATTACTTGTGACTATTACGACGTCTTAACTTCGCATCATAAAAAAAAACATACACAATACCCTGAGCCTCTAAGATCTAAAACAAATTATACTTATAAATAATATTTATCAAAATTGAACAAATTGTGTACCCTTCTGTTATTCAGAATTCAAAAGCCACGTTCGGCCAAAGCAAGTCGAAGAAGAATCCAGCGTCCGGCATAGCAGACAAAATGGCGACGACCACGGCGGCCCCGGCGAGCGACCCACAAGCCGAGCAAATCAAGCAGTTCAAGGACTTCCTGGTGTCCTACAACAAGCTCTCGGAGCTCTGCTTCTCGGACTGCGTGCACGACTTCACGGTGCGCCACGTTAGAGATAAGGAGGACAAGTGCGCCATGAACTGCATGGAGAAGTACATGAAGATGAACCAGCGCATCTCCCAGCGCTTCCAGGAGTTCCAGATGCAGACCAACGAAGCGGCGGTGGCAGCAGCCCAGAAAGGTCTTCACTGACAGCACTCGACAGTTCGTGTCTCCCCCCTACCATCACACATCGGTCTTATTCGCCGGCATCGTGCATCGTTAGGAGGACGCCATAGCCCTTCAACATGTGCAGCCAAACCGATTGCGAAGCCTCGCGAAATGCGCTGTGAACTCGTCATTATATGACGATCCCGTGCTTGTTTTGATAGGTGGCTTGTTGCAGTGACGCGGTTTTTTGACGACGTAGTATTAAAAATCTAATTGCAAATGTTCTTTGCGATTGTCTCGTTCGCTTGGCCGAATTCATCTAGTAGCATTGGTCATTGTGTTCAGCATAGAGTGCTTATTGCGGGTCACGTAACGTTGCTCGAAATAATTGTACAAATGCAGTTCATAATAGCCCAGGCTGACGCTCGTACATACCAGTGTAGCGGTGTCGCAAAGCCAGTTTGCCGCAACCTACAAGGAACACCTTTCACTACTGCTGCTGTAGTGTTTACTTGTAACCAGCCCCTACCTGTAAACAGTGTTCTGTGCAACAGTGAAAAACAAAGGTGCTTTGTTGTGTGCACAACTTTGTACTTGTTAGAGGCCTAAGGGGATATGCTACCCTCACTACACCAGACTATTTACGCCAGCATTGGAGTTTATAATACAGATGATTCTAATCTATATTAAAGAGGAAATGACCTAGCCCGTGGGGTCACAATACAAACACTCCGAAGTGCATACTTACCCAATTACTGCCACACAAGTCGCAGTACCTACTCCCAATTGTCTATTCACGAGGGGCTAGAGCAAATGTGGTTTGCAGAACCCTACACAGAGCACTTCCTTCTGGCCAGCGTGGTTGTTTAAAATAGCTTACCACTCCAGCTGCGAAACTTAACGCAAAACTGAAATCCTCATTTCCTGCGATGCCTAATTTTCTAGCCTTTTAAATGGATGTTGAATTTTCAGGAGTTCAGCTACTTTGCAAGGCTACTTCTGCAGCCAAATAGCATGTTGGCTCTATGGTTCCTGTAAACCTGCAATGCAGTGTGAAGCATCTTTTACATTTTCTCTGCACTGCTGGGAAGTTCTCAGAATTTGAGTAATGCTTTAGTGGCCCACCCGAACCTACATCCACCTAGTTCCAAGGTTAATGGCGCAGGGTTCGCACAGGTCCTTGGAACACCTTGAAAACCCTTGAATTCAGAAGTATCAATTTCAAGGCCTGGAAAGTCCTGGAATTTTTAAATGGTCCTTGAATATCCTTGATTTTTATGGAGAGAATCAATGGCCCTGTCTTTTCACAAGAATTTAAAGCGTTTGTCGCAGATTTTCGGTGTTAACAAATCTAAAGAAACATTGTAGCAATCAAGCTTCAGTGTATTGCTTGAAATTTCAAAAGGTTTTGTGGATTTTCATTATTACAACGAAACATTGGGAGCAGGCCAATACAATCCAGTGAAAGCCAGCTTCTGTTGTCTATCTTGTATCTTCCAAGTCTGTGGACGTTTACTCATTGCATGTTTGCTGTGCCTCATACACTCCATCTGTTTTTACGTGCAAATGGTGGACGGCATACATAGTCCGTCCTGCCTTAGAGCAACACTTGCTGATTCAGTTTCAACTGATACTCTTGCTGACAAAGCAGGACATGCAGGCACTATTAACGAAGTTTTGAAATCGAACAGCCTGAGCAAAATAACATGAAAAAAAAAAACCTAAATACCAACCATGAAATAAAAAAAAGCTGAGGGAACATTCACGCACCTGTAATGTGCAATATTGTGCTTAGGTATTGTGCAATAAAAAACTGTCGCATTGTGTTGAAAAAGCTATAGATAATCTCAGATACAACGTTAGATGGAGACCTTGAAAAGCCGAATTTTTGCTTTTCGAGCCTGTGCAAACCCTGTGGCGATTTATGACAAACGTTCAAGGGTCTGTTGCGGATTCTCCAGACCACCTTGTCTATAAACTCTAATAAGGCCTAAATAAGTATGGAGGCTTGAAATGACAAGAAGAAATGGTAAAAATTGAGGACATCACTGATGCAGAGGTTTTAACGAGAGGACTTTCCTTCATATAGTCTGTCAAAACTGCGTCTCAAGTCCATCTCCAGAGTGGAACGGTACTGATTTTTGATAAACCTCCACACACAAGCAGCAGCTTCAGTTGCATAGATCACTCTCCCTGGTACACGAGCACATTGAAGCAACCTTGCTGGACCTTCACCACTGGAAAACTTTATTGGGGGGACGCAAACAACGCCAAAACGAACAGTGGGGATGAAATGCCGTTCACGGCTTCTTCTGCAGCCTGCTGCCGAAGCTAGCCATGTCGCCATTGAGGGGCCAGCTGATGCACTTGTCAGACTTCAGGTAGGCCGCCACGTGCGGGAGAGCCTGCACAGGAGATGGACAGACACCGTGCGATTCAGTCACAGCCTGGAATCGGAACTTAATTAAAGGGGCCCCGAGATGGTTTTCAAAGTGGTTTCGTTTATGCCGGAATCGGAAATCTACTCTAGTTCTTGTAGAGGCAGCAAGTCCAAAAAGTAGTAAGCATATTCGCTCACGCTAACAAAAGCTATTACTCTGACCAGGTAGGACTACTTGTTGCCTCGGTGCCTTGCGATGATGTAATAGCCGGAGGAGAAGCACACATTTCATGGTTGCCCACCTATATTCACACCATAGTCCGCGATTTTTGATGGCAACACTCCAGCACACATTTGTTTGGACTGTTGTCGCCGCTGCCATGGTTACTTCGTACACGGGGTTGGCATGCATTCGGTCCCATTGCGTTGAGACGACCAGTTAGCTTCCCGGTTCTTGCGGACTCTGAGCAGGAGGTATTGCATATACCGTGATCGGCAACTTGCCAGCACAAGTTTTACTTGGTTTTACAGTCCCAACATAGCTCCCTGCGCGGGCGAAGTGTACTGTCCTGATTACAGCAAATGCACTGTGCTTGGTTCTTCATACTTGGTACAGGCGATAAAAGTAATCGTAGTTGATGTTTGGCACATTATTCTTGCTAGAGTACAAGTCACGATTTTTTTTTTTTTTTCAGATGGGTGAGCCAAGCGCCAAGTCTCACTTGTGCCAAGTCTCACTCACCTCAAACGGTTCAGATGCGTTAATGAAACTCGCAAAGCTCCCTTACATCTGTAAAATTGTGCTGGGCAAGGTAATGAAGGTTACCGCGTAATTACAGTGGAACCCCGATGATACATACCCCGTCTTACGAGACGGATCACCGCAGTCCTGGCAAACTCCCCATAGAAACACTGCATAAGCCCCGGTTATACAATGCTTGGCCGGATGCGGACCACTTCGTATGACAGACCCTGGCAAGGATGAACCAGCATTTTTCCTACCTAGTAAGCTGCTTCGCCGCCTCATGCCAACCTTTCCTTACTCTTAAGGGGGGACACTGGTCTTACAACAACTTTTTCATTTTTAAGTAAACTGTAAAACTTGTCGGACTTGCAGCTTTTCCCCCACTGATTTCAAATATGCCATTATTTTTTCAGGTGGTCAATTAGTTCCCAAGATAATTGGAGATAATTAGGCATTCTTGGTCAAACAATGAACAAAGCTGTGCTGGTCATAAAACTAAGCTTTATATTTTCTAATACTATGAACCCTGGTGAATGCAATAATTGAAGCAGCTTTTTGATGCATCGCTTGGAACTAATCTTACAGCTCATTAAACTTTGGTGGCACCAGTGGCAAGGAACAATTTTGAGTGCCGATGCTGAAAGTTTTTCTGTAAGCACGCATTAATGTGGCTCCACAATGAACAGTGCAATTTTATCATCCTGTTTCAAAGAGTTGTGATGCACTGCTGAAGTACCCGTTCTCTACCAACAGGCTGCCATCTCATGATGTTATTGTGAGCAAGCAGCCACCTTGCGCCTTTGGCCTCAAACACCTAATAGGGCGAGGTTGTACCAGTAACCTCCAAACTGGATTCCCAATATAGCCTTACAACTCTGCCTACTGCACTTACATACTTCATCATACGTAATACAACAGCGGGCTCTTAGCTGTTTGGCTGGTGCTTTCAAATGCAGCAGATGCAGTGTGCAAAATGCTGATCAGGTGGCGCCATCTGTGAGAGCACAGCCAAACTTTTACCAATTAGGAACACGTGGTACTGACACTGACAGCAGGTGAAAAAAGAACAGTTAAGTGAAGATCCCTCAGAATGCGTTATTCTTACACAGAGACGCACCTAAAAAATGGGGAATACGAATAGGGTAACACATCACCTGACAAAAAAAAAAAAAAAAAAGTGCCAAGCTTTTTAGACTGGCTACCCAAGCACACCTGTTTTCATCTAAATACACCTGAATGCCTGCCCTACAGACTGTCCATAAGAGCTATAAAAACAGTTCCCAGTGCCCACAGCAATACCCTGGCTGTGATGCTCCACCCTTCAAACCTCTGGATCCCGCGATCACCACTGACCTCAACGCGGTCCACAAAGGCCTTCAGGTTGGGGAAATCCTTCAGGCAGTCCGGAGCAAACAGGAGGTGCTGAGCCAGCATCTCGTAAGCGATGAAGTCAACGTAGGTGACCTGGAAAGAGCAGCGAAAACCAGCTACAATTAGCAAAATGATGCAACAGCTTGACTCTTTAAAGGGACCTTGCAGCATTTACCAACGACAACTCACAATGTACTTTGGGGTGAAGTCTATTGTCCCGGCAATCTCCTCCCGCAAGAATTATGAAAATCCGTTCACCATCGCCGAAACTACGCGCGTCGAGAAATCGCACACAATTGTTCCTTCTCTAATCGACCGCAGACAACACGACGAAACCTGCGTGCTCTCTAGTGGAAGGGGGGCGGCTCCCGACACTCTCTTCGGCAGCCATCGATATATCATAGGCTGGGAAGTTTTCTCCTTTTATCGGGAGCATTGAGGGGTGTATAGTTAAACATCAATGTAACAAAATCGGTAAAATTCGCAGTTTACTTCGTTACTTGAAATTTGCTGTTAAAATGAAGTGTTAACCGCGTGAAGCGGTTTTCGCAAACGAAAACATGGCGTGCATGCACGGCTGGCACACTGACATCGCTGCGGGTACCGCCTGCACGATGCGGCAGCTGCAAAGCGCAGCAGGTAGCTGAAACTACTTACGCTCGCCAGAATGGAACTCCTCACTTAAAAAAAAAGACTGGCAACGCGCCGCTGGAGCTTAATCATCTACGCTGGCACCAGTGTGAACCGCACGGTGCGTTTTCTTCAAGCAAAAATGCGCTGCGCAAGCCACAGGCATGCTGACGCAGCCACAGCTCCAGCGACTGCTAACCACTTGCTAAAACACAATAAGAGGGGCAAACAAAGTTGTTCGTGCGGGAAAGAAGCTGATGATGTGGGCGAAAACTGGACTGTAAAACGTCATACTTAGGAAAGCGCCCATCAAACATCCTCCACGGTGCTAGGCCTAATCGTCTCTGGCATCCCTGAGCCGGCCGTGCCCGAGTGCTTCGAAGCTCCTACCATGCGGTGCATGCCTCCCCATTAGTGCAAGTAGGTTTTACAGCAGAGGCAGAATTCGCCCCTGGTGCGCAATCGCAGTCATGGGCGTTACAAAAAAAAAAAAAAAAAAAAAAAAAAAAAAAAAAAAAAACGCACATGGCTTAGAGCGAACCACAAATGCTTCACTGCGCACTTGTTGGAATGATGACACCAAACAAGCATGTGTGAATACGAACGAAGGACAAAGCGGCGGTACGCGGCGGCGGCGCAGTTTGTAGGCAAGGAGCTTGTAGGCACTACGCTTGCTCACGGACTCCGTGACTCGCTGCATTGGGTGCCCAGTTTCGCCGTTCGCAGGTTACTGAGACCGCGTTTCGACACTTGCGTCTCCCAGATATACTCCTACAACCAAAATTTCGTGCCTAATTGTTCATGAAACTTCGTTATATTAAAATTTCGGCAAACGGGACTTTGTTACAGGGAGGTTAAAATACATTATGTGCATAAACTTGAACTTTGAAAAAAATTACGTGGTTCGTTACATCGGGGGTTTTGTTACATTGAAGTTAGTTACATAGAGATTCGACTGTATTCCCACTCTGGTGCCACAAAAAAGCAGGCATGGCTGTCTGCACGCAAGCACGCGCTCAGGCTGGTAGGGCGTTTTTGAAGCAATAAATATTTGCTGTCGATTGGTCTTGTTGAAAGCGGAGTATTGAATTCGTCACTCGAACTCCACGCGCACTCAAAACACGAAGAAATGCAAAAACTGTTTGTACAGGTTAACGTACAGAAGAGCTTGGTACACAGCACCGACGACGGCGGAACGTCACAGTAAATGCGGGAAATAAGCCGCGAAGTTGACCAGCGACAGCCAATAGGACAGCCATGGCCACAAAGATCGTTTAGGCCTTGCCAGGGGTGCACAATGAGGAAAATTGGAGAGTGTGGTTAGTTTTTCTGAGTCTTTCACAGCGATTTGCGTGCTCCCTGATTCACATCCTTGTGCAATATTTGGCTCAGGTATTCCAGGCAGTGCAATTTAAACGTCGCACAGGTTTACCTGCACTGCTCAAAGTGTGTTGCAGGGCCCCTTTAAAAACTCCGCCAGTCGACCCGTGTGATGCCAACTGTATGGCGTGCGCTTTCCAGGACACTCACATGGTCGCCAGCGAAGAACTTGTGCTTCCCAAGGTACTCTGAGAAGCTCTTCAGCGCATCTGGCAAGTTCTTGAGGTAGTCGACCTTGAGCTTGTCCTGAATAAAAAATAAGGAACATTCCAAGCATTCAAAATGTCATAGTAGCCAAATGCGACCGCAGCAGCGAAAAATTAAGCTCAAGTTGTGCTTAGCACCAAAGCAATGTAGCCACAGTCCATCGTATCAATTCGTACCCTCCACTCCTATTGCATGGGACGGGGGGAAATAACCGTGCTAATAATCTTACAAACAAAGACAAAGACACCCTCGTACCTTGAAGCTTTTTGTACTTTGTTAAACTTGTTGCGAGGCTAGCATTCTCTGCTGAACACTACGAATGTATCGGAAAGAACAGATGTCCAGCACTCACAAAGTCTGGGTTGTAGCACATGCGAACCCAGTTCATGCGGAAGTCGGCAAACTGCTGCTCCGTGACGTCGACCCGTTGCTTTTCGGCCTCTGTCTTGCCATCTGTGCGACGCAGACAGGAGTGACGAATTTAGCCTTCCTTTCACTTTGTTCGAAGAAGCAAGAAGCCCGAAATGCAGTTCAACAGCAAGGAGATGACAATGCACCAGTGACTAGACGGCCCTGGTAAAAGAACGCACGAAAGAACCCCACTACCTCCAAGATATATGCCTCAGTCACTGAAACTGCCAATAAAAAGGTGAAATTTGGAAGCAGACATTGCAACAATCTATTCTATTCATTGGCAGCATCCCTTAACTCTTTCGTGACCCCGCCACAGGCCATCGTTCCTGGGTGAACGACGATTTTCAAACTTCCCGCAAAAACTAGAACAGGCGCTATTCGGACAACTGATGTGTGTTCATTGGAAACCTCTTTCAGTTTCGTTGCCTTTGTTTGACATTTCGTGTGGGTAGACAGGCGTCGCGAGTGAAATTTGAACCCAAGGTAAGGGGCGCTGTTTTCACCATGAACATTCACCAACTTGCCCAGTTCACCGCACTCAAAAATGTCAATAGATGGTCATCCATGGAGGGAGTATATTACAGAAAACGACTCTAACGCTTGTTTCGTCGAAACTATCCGAAAACAGATTACATGAAATTAATTGAGAATTAATGCTAAGGGAGTCGTGCGTATGCGTCTTTATTCGATCAGTATAGTAATTCACCATACATAAGTCGAGATAGTTCCCCACCCAATACAGCATCACCGGTCTATTTGCGAGCAGTGAAAGGGCACTAAAAATTCCAGTTAGGATTGTCTCCATGCTGTGGCCGTCCTCCCAAATTTTCGAAAAATCCTGTATGGTTCCGCACATGCAATTTGTATCCAGGTTGTTTAGGTACCCATGGATAATCCAGGTTATTGCAGATCCCGTCTGTAATAATACACCACTGCACATGCTGTGCCAGTTTTGGCACGACAGGTGTTTCCTGCAGTGCCCCATTTCTTTTATTCGGAACAACCAGCTGTCTACATAGTGCTTAGTTTAGCCTTTGTTTACTTGGCCCTTTCCGCAAGCGTTGTTGCTTCACTTCCCGAATACGGTCAAAGCTCATTTTAACAAAGTTGAGAGGACTTGCGAATCATTTCGTTAAATCGAGAACTTCGGTAAATCGAGTTAGGCATTTCTTGGTCACTTAATTCGGTTCATTTGATTATATACTGTAGAGACATCCAGCAACGTCATGCGACGCAGTATTTGTGAAGTGTAAATGCCCCAAAAATAAAATTGCAGCCTGTGCGTATGAAAAGAGACCATGAAAATTGTTACCCGAACAAAAACAGCCCTCTGGGGACTACAAATTTATTTCCCACCAAACAAGTCGGTGGTCCTGGCTTGCGCGCGCTTTGTAAACAACGGTCGTACGGATTTCCCGTATGTTTGTAGTGCGTTTGTAGAACAGTGCCGGTGACGTGCAAACGAAACTTTTTTTTTTTTTTTTAAACGATGGCTCTATCTGATCAATTCAACTCAAAATTACAACTCCCGTTTTGCGCCACGCAGTTTTCTGAGAGCGGGACAAAGGTGCTCTACGATGTTATCTTGGGCGCACAAAGAATCAACTTTAAGCCGCTTTCTACAAAATAGACCAAAAACTTGTGAGCTGCCTTGTTTGAGAAAAGCTTCGTTAAACCAGGACTGATCATGACATTGGTATCACTATTTCGAGTTAGTCAAAGCACTGGGCTCTATGGGCGTCGGGGGATCGGGATGTCTGTTCAATTAGGACTTTTGTTAAATCTGGTTTCGTAAAATCGAGTTTTGACTATGTAGAAGCTTAGCAACAAAGAAGGAATGAAAAAAGACAATAGTGGGAAAATCCGAAATACAGTATGTATTTGTGTTCTGGCAATTCTTGTCAAACAGGCACAGTCGGCGCTCATTTTGAAGTGAACTGTAATTTGCCATCGAAGCAGAGCTTTCTATGCCCAGATGAGTCACTGCAGTGTTTTTTTGCCTTGCTTAGGAATTACGGCTCAGCTTCATCTATTCAACACCATTCTAATTTCACGGAAAATTTAGTTTCAGGCAGCAATCCCATTTTGTGAGAATTGATATAAAAATACCACACTCACCCAGTCCATGCTTGCGGGCAAGGTAGCGCAGAATAGCCATGCTCTGGGTGAGCTTCACGTCCCCATCAATGTAGTAAGGCAGCTGCAAAGGAACAATACGTTACCTAAAGGGCAACCCTGCACTGCACTGCAATTCAGTTATGCTTTCCTGGTTATTAGAACTGCACTATAGGTGAGCATCACATTTCACGAGTCTGAAATCAGACTAAAGCGAAAAACTGAAAAGCATTTGGACCCTCGATCTCCATTCCAGGATTTGGTGGCAACACCTGTGGATCATTGGGTGGCATAAAGCACTCATGTATTGGAAGCGTGCCACATCGAGGCACTTCTGTGGTGGTTATAGAAAAAAAAAAAAAAAAAAAAGAGAGAGACCGCTTGCGCAGTGGCACCATACTACCAATCATGTGGCAGAACATGCTGTGCAACATACAAGCTCCTTTACCAGCACAAGTAAAATTTCTTGCACCATGGTCTGGATGTTTACATGAGACTGTTTGCACTTAGACGCACCATTTAACACAGTCTCAATTACAATATGACTGCCCATCACATGCACTCGAACATTGCTAGAGACTACCCACAGGGGAAGCTGAACATTAGTGCTTTGTAGATTTGTTCACCTCACAGGTCAGTTCTTTTTATGGCTCCGAACAGAGGAGTAAGCTTCGACTCGCAAAAGGACAATCGTGCAAACGGGCGGCAACTTTGAACAGCCTTTCCTGCTATAAAAAACATGCACAAAACATTAATCCAGGGTATCTAAATGTTAAGAGAACGTGGTAAGGCACACTTCAATAAAACATGTTGGGTGAAGTTGGCTCGTATTGAAAAAGAAGGCATGAGCAGCAGAAAGAAGGACGGAAAGCATGAACACATGAATAAACAAGACAAGACAAGTGCCTGTCTCATCTCGTCCCGCTAAGTCTTTCGTTTCAAGTGATAAGGCAATGTTCGGTGCTTTCATTAAAAAGAAGCGCAACAGCATACGTTGGGGAACTCCAGGCCCAGGGTGTGTTTCTCCTTGAGCCAGGCGCTGCGGTCAAAATCCGGAGGGGGTCCGCATGAGTAGCGCTTGTCCTCCACCTTGACGTCAGCGTGGGCAAGCAGCAGGCGGATTGGCTGTGCCAGCTGCAGGGGCGAGACAGCCGAGTCAGATATGGGAGCACTTTTTGGAGCAGCAAAAACTTGATTTTGGAGCAGAAGAACGACTTATTATCTCACCTTAGGAGCCTAAAAAATCAAATTTTTGGCAACTCGAAGGGGGGGAGGTGTACTTTTTAATCGGTTTTGAACGTGCATAACACTGTAACAGCCTTTCAATAAAGTCTTTTCTACCACAGTATCACAAGGTACGAACTGCACCACCTTTTTACAAACCATTTTTAAATTCTTAGGCTCTATGCATAGATATACAGAGTGCCGTTGCAAACACCGAATCGAAAAACTAAGCAATCGTAAGGCATTTTCATTATCATCTGAATGCCGAAATTATTATTTTGTAATCCCAGACTCTGCTTTACACACACGTGCAGAGGCATGGCAAAAGTTGCGCAAAGCGTGGTGGCAGTCGTCGCACCCCACCAGCCCTTCCATTTCAATCCCCAAGGTGCGCGATCACTACGATCGCAATTTGAGTAACGTTGGTATGTTTAGCCACCTCCCTCCCTCTAGGCATTAAATTTCTGTTCAGATAGGTAAACCATTATTACTAGCGTGCAATAATAGCCCATCCCGATATCGGGCACTGCTTGAACATTTTGCAACGATGTAGCCTGCGCCACCACCACTTCTGCAGTGTTGATCGTCTTCTTCCTGCCGCTCGCAAGCTCACTGTCAAAGGCAGCTATAACTCAGCGTTTTATTATAACACCGCAGTGAGTTCAAAATTTAAATTCCAAGCACGCACCGCGCCTGGCACTTGAGGCCGAAACCCAACGAATTTGCGGGCCCCACGTTGTTTTTGATTAACTGCCATCCTTCGAGTCGTGCAACTTCCCTCAACAGATCAAACGACTAAATGTAAACCCAGCCACTCCCATAACCAAAACCACGGTAGAATTCGGCGAAGAACACTCTGCCTGAACCACGAGAAACTGCTTCGCCCGACGGCCATGTTTTCCAATATTCACCACACCAAGATGGCGGCGCCCAGTAATGTCGTTCCGGAGATACGGCGCACCGAAAATTGCCGTTTTTTTCATCAATTTGAACCAGTAGTTTGAACCATAAATTTGAACCAGTCTGAGTACACATAAGTATTTTTACTACAGTACTTGGCAATTGTTTTCCATGGGAAAACTTAAAAAAAAAAAAAAAAAAAAACCACAGAATATAACATGTGCAACCGGACATTGTGACTTTCGAAAAAACTATCTTGGGGCAATTTTATGCGGGTTTTTTTATTGAATAGTCAATCAAACGTTTACAAACAGCATCACGATGGGGGTGCTGGAAAATTAGGCTGTCAGTAAGCATTTTCCCCCACTGAAACTGACGGGAGCGTTAAAATCCTTGGCTCTCAGACGGTTTCGGAGCAGTTTGGCGCAATTTTTGCAATTTTCAAGCTTTTGGAGCAGCCTGGCGGAGGAAAACAAATTTGTATCAAAACTGCACAATATGCGCAGCTGTCTCACCCTTGCAGCTGGGCCATAACAACGGAAAGGAATGGAACGCACATAATTGGCAATAAAAATAGGGAGAAATTGTTACGACTTGCTGGGAGGCTAACATCGCTCGTTCATGCGTGAAGTGACTAAAAGAGAGATAGAGAGAAAAAAAAAAGGCAAATGGAGACATTTTGATTCACTTACGTTGAACTTTTAAAAAATGTGCGCATGAAAGTGTTAATGCTTAGCTGATGAATGGATATGCCGGTACTGAGGCTGCCGCCATGTTGCTTGGCATGCCGCACGAAGTGCCATGGCTTGTTGGCGACTGCTGCGCCACTGGGCAAGGCAGCGGCCTTAGTACAATGCTCGGTACGGAACATCACTTGCCACTTCGTCATAACTTTCCTTTAAGTCTTTTCCTTCTCCCGGTGATGGAAATAAAATTGCGGTGTCTACTGTCGTCCCGGGACGTCCTTGTAGCAGCAATTTTATTTCCATTATGTCAGATCAACTAGCCCGTCAGAATCGTTCTCCCCATTACAGCCACCGCCAATTTACCAGTCCTCAATAGTCCGTGGGCAGTCCAAGGTGTGCCTTTGTACTGGCAGTCCCATAGGAATAAACAAAAAAGGGGGTGCAGATTGAGTCCCAAATAGTTTACAGATGGTACAAGACTAATAATCAAGGAGACCGACTAAGCCTAGGCCAATCGTTCTTGTTAGGCCTAACACTAGGCTTAATGTTTGGTATCCTAAATTTGAGTCCCAAATAGTTTACAGATGGTCCAAGACTAACAATCAAAGAGACTAAGCCTAGGCCAATCGTCCTTGTTAGGCCTAACATTAGGCTTAATGTTTGGTATCCTAAGCTTAACCACGTGCAAGCAACATCACACTTATTGTTCGTCAAGCTGAGGGTACCACTTGAAGACAGACCTCAAAGGGAAACATTAGGCCTAATGTCGGGTCTGTCAACACCTAGAAGGTTTTGCTTTTGTGCTTCCAGATTTGTTGTGGCGGCTTCAGCTACTGGAGCAGCTGGCGAGCCCGCCTGATTTAACGCAAAATCGAAGTAACGATTTTGCGTTAAACTAACCTAAGACGATACTTTTCGTCACGTTAGTCACTGATGCATTTTTCTATGGCGCCCCATGTTTGCCACGCGGCAAACCGCGCCCACCCCTTTGTTATAGTAATGCGCCAGGCGGCAACTTTTGTTTTTAAGTGAATGAATATTTCCAGAATTATTCGCCGGGTGTTTGCGCAAAAAAGCGACGTAGTAAATATGCCCCTATGAGCACACGCCACAGTTCGTGAGCAAGAGGAGAGCAGCCGCACATGCGCACAACTGCCAGCTGCGGCAGGCATCCAGATTGGCGTCACTGCTCACGTCCGCTTGATGGTGTACGCAGGTGCGATTTGGAAGCGTGTCAGTGCGTTTTTTCCTGGCATCATTTGAGGCGGCGCGAAAAAAATATCAACTCCACTTGGCTCGTGGACGCGTAATTACACCGCCTTTATAGACAATGCTGTGAAATCTTAACGCGGAAATAATCTCGATTTAAAATGGAAAGCTTCGACCGAGTTAATTCGGTGCGCAGGCCAAAAACGAACGCAGCGAACAGAGCGCTGGAAGCTAGCAGAAAGCGGCGAAAGAACAGAACGAGGAACAAAACTCTTATCGCGCCCGTGCATCCGTTTTGTTCCCCCAAGCTTCTCTGAAGAAAAGGCGCGCGCATTTCGCTACGCAGAAAACGCCCTGCCTTTTTCCGCGCCCATTTCTTCGGTGCGATTCCTAAGAGCTGCTTATCTCAGCGCAAGCAAGTGCGTGTACGGCGTCTCCGCACTGCTGTTTGCGGAGATAAAAAAAGAAGCCACGGAATTGCGTCCTTCGTTCTACAGCCTTCAACCATGCAAGCGGAACCGTTAGATAAGCTTGTTTGATGGCTCTATATAGCTGCGACCTCTTGACAGGAGTCGTTGAAGCGCGCCGAAATTTGTACAGGAGTGCTGCATGCAACGAATGAGCGCGCCTTTCCCTAGATCCTTCGCATTGCGATTTTCCAGGAATGCGTAAATTTATGGCCTATTTGTTAAAAAAAAAAAAAAAAAAGACCACCAGGACCGCTGTGCCAGGCAGTACATGTAAGTACGTTTTTTTTTAGCAGTGGACGAAGCCAGTTTGCGGCTGCCCGAAAGGCGAACACTGCGAACGGACAAAGACAGGTTTTTCCAAAACTGCGAAAAAAATATAGCAACACGGTTGGTCAATTGTACTATTCCAGAAAAAAAAAAAAAAACAATCACAACGTGCAGCATTTGTGCAAAGTTTGGGCGCAATCAAGCGAGCCGTTTCTCTAAAATACATTTTTTAAGAACTTTTTTTTTTTTTTTTTTGCAACACTCAGCACTCGCAGTGCGCGAGTCGACGTGTTCGAACAGCTCGGAAATGCAGTAGTGGCATTCTTGCAATCTTGCCAATGTGGGCGCAAGACCCCAAGGGTACGACGGTACGTGCATACGTTGCAAATTCTTTAGCCACACCCCCCACGGTCCCCTGAATGCTAGACGCCGGCACCACATTTTCGATTAGAAGTTCAAGCGCGAGGCGACGAAGTTACCACCCGAACAAACGCAACCAGATTCAACTCTACAACATACCTAACCCGTGTACAAACAATCCAGAGCCTGTCAACCAGTAACAGCAAAACAAGCTTGCACGCTAACCCTTGAAAAACGACATTCTTTGCCTCGCCAATGCCTAAAAAAAAGAAAATGGCTGCTCGCCGGACAGGCGCGGCGGTTCAGCCGGTTGCGGCTTCTTGGCGGCTGCCAGACGACGTCGCCAAATGAGAAATGCTGAAAGAAGTGTTGCCCAGGATACCGGAGTTAAGGTTTGATAGGAGTTCGACTTACTCCACGAATGTCCCAGTAGCCGAGAATAGGAGCCATGGTTAAAGCAGTTGAAAATGCAGCGACTGTTCACAACACCCGCCAAGATCCAAGAAGCGAATGCCGGTCCGTTGTCTGGCTTGCGTCTGGCAGCCGCGTGGGGAAAGAGCGCAAGCTGCCCAAGCCTGTTGCGCGAAGGTTAGTGAAAAAAAAAAAAAAAAATACACGGCCACTTATGCACGTTGTAGCACGGCTTGCTTTATTTTCGAACATCTATAGTTCTAAAAGTCGCCGCTGCAATAAAACCAACGTATGTTGATAGCAAAGTGGCGCTACATCTTACCTAAAAAGTCTGAATAAAAACTAGGGGTGACTTGCAGCGCCACAGTAAATGCTATTTGTTGCGTGCAGCGGCTAACTGGAGAACTAACGGATTCACATTTGAGTAGTCTGTTCCTTCTTCATTGACCGCTTGTGGGTCGACCGGACGAGTAAGAGAGAAATAGGGAGAGAGAGAAAGATAAAGGACGACCTCGACGGGTCGTGCCGAGTGGACGCGGCGAAAAAGTAACGGTCAAAAATTAAGTTGCCGCGTGCAATAATGGACCCGTGGGCAGTGCCGGAAAAGGCAGCTGAAAGACGTCAATGGCACGACGGGGGCTGTAATTATGCTGCTGTCTTACCGCGAAGGCTGTCCTTATGCCGTCTGCGCGACACAACCACGGAATGTCCTTCGGAACGAGAATGAGTCATACCGACTGGCACGTTTCGCGCCACGCCGTTCCGTACATTTGACGGCGTCTATATTTAGGAGCATAATTATTAGAATAATCGTTATGCCACTTGCAAGGACAGGGAATTCTGCCACCATCCCCACCATTTTGTTTTCTTCCACTGCTGGATGCCACTTGCAATCTGAATTTCTGAACTATTTATGCCGTTTTGCACATTCCCGAATTTAGTTCATACAAAACTTAATCAGTGCTTGGTAAAAATTCCACTGATATGTGCGGTACTCAATCATGAAACATGTACTCTATTAAAAAAATTTATTAGTAGCATTTATGACACAGATAAAATTTATTACACATCAAGCATGAAATAGAATTGCAATATCTCTACCTTTATTTTCTCAGATCCAAACAATCTACACATCACAAAACTCTCAGCGAATGGCCTTCGTGCGTGACAAGTATATGCAAATTGTAACGTGTAAACCTGTTTTTCTTGCATGAAGGATTGCTAAGAGTGATTTTATCTAGTGAATATTGTGTAAAGTAGACAACCATATTTTACATTACTGACAAAGCCCCTACTCCAATTAAAATTTTGTTAAAAGATATATTTTAACCATGACAACATATTGCTCCCTCAGAAATTAAGACCAATGCAAAACATCACTCGAAATACCTAATATATTAATCGCTACATTTTGCACTCATCTGTTCACATAGATGCAACACATAGATTTGAATTGCTTACTCTAAAATGTAATGCATACAAGAAGTCAACTGCTTTGTGCTAAAACATCTAGTGTTACGACTCAAATTTTTAAAGCATTTCGCAACTTTCTTCTATTCATAAAAATGTATTGTAAGCTGCTATCATTGCATAAAACAGCAGGACCAATTAAAAATGCAATCGCTGACTAGCTACCAACAACATCACATCACAAGATGTGTAAAAGATACAAAATGGCAGAGAGTATAGCCACATTCAACGCGATACTTCTCTATAATTCACCAGAGAATGGGCTCAAAACTGTAAGGCACATGTCCTCCAGTTGCTTCAAGCTCTACTTAGGAGTCTGCAAGATATGACTTCTTGCAAATGTTAGTAACTATAAAAAGTTTTTGGTCTCTTACATTTATGATAGTAACAAGAGCAAACAATATGTGCACACAGGAAAAAAATTGGGAAAAAAATTGTCAAGGTCTACAAAATGGCACTGATGTGGTTAGTCTGATATGGTTTATGACAATTGGATGTCACTTAATTGAAATGCAATTCCACAAAATTCTGATAAATTACCAGCTGCACTGTGTTAGGTTTCAATAAATGTCTGGATACGGTACGTCAAATACTTTTGCAGACAGAAAAAAACAATGCAAGGTGCCGCAGTATTGGACTGCGCCTAAATGCAATTCAAATGTCCTATATGCGACACGAAAAACTCATTTAGCAAAAATTTCACGCTTGTTATGGAAAATGTTTTAGTTCATTAATAAAAAGAAATAAATGATGCTCACTCAATAATTTATATATCATTAAAGATGTCCTACTTCAATAATTCAGATTCAATTTTTCAGTGCACAAAGCAGCCGTTCACTGCTACCACCCAATGTAATTCAAATTTCCCGCCTTTGCAGTGCTCGTGCGCACGCCCCGTACCTGAAACTGCACCAATGGGAGTTCTGTTCTTTTTGTGCTCGCTGTTCCTCCCACATGTGCCGGCATTGCGCGGCCACTTTTATTCGCTTACTATCGTAAAAACCAACCTAACGAGCATTCCTAACTAAATGAACGCAGGCACTGCCGGTGAATTATGCACATTTTGCCTCAAATGCGCCTGCAGTTTTCTTTGCGCTAAACAACGGGTAGATGTATGACAAGCGCCAGCAGTTCACAAGTTTCGAATGCTCTTGACTATATAAACCGCTTGGCTTTCGAAGCATCTGTGTTACGCCGCGACAACAGCCGCTACGACAGAACGCCGCCTGGCTCTACTTCGGTCCAGTGAGCGAGCTACGACGACAAGGCAAGCCCCTAAAGTGCTCCGCACTTAAAACGAACTTAGATTAAGGTGTTACACGCCAAAGCTACACGTAGGCCATAGGGTTCCCCACAACGTACTAACGAATAATTTAGAATACCTGGGTACCTGTGACGTGAGCCGAAATCTCATTGCTAAGATGTTATTGTTTTCGCCCTCCTTCAGAAAAATGGTTTCCATCACCAGCCACCGTTTAATTAAAGTATCAAAAGTGACATTCGACTTCTAGCTAAATTCCATCACATAGGTAGGCTACTGGTGCACCTTAGTGAAACTGTGATATGACTACATGCACAATGCCTAGGAAAGGCTCCACATATTGTAAATAACTTGCTAGTCATTTTCGTATTGAATAAGCAGTGATTAACAAAGTGTATATACTGTATCACAATACGGGGTTCAGACTCGCTATTCCCGCAGACACTTTCTCAACAGTCATGCCAAGAAAAGTACAGGTCAACTAGGTAGAAACGTGTAGGGTCAACTTAAGGTCAACTTTAGCAGGTTGACAGAAAGCGCGAGGCCCCAAGCTTAGCTTAAGTGAAGTCTGCCGAAGCACGATTACAGTAGTCTTGTAACCTTTTACTAAAAAGTATTCGATTACGCACTGCTTAAACAGTCCTTCTACGTGCTACCTTTAAGAAGTGTACAAATCAACAAAAACTAAGGGAAAAAAACAACAATAAATTATAAATCATCCTGGCGGTACTAAATTTCGATAACGCTCCTCTTGCTCTGCTGCTCCTGCTGTTCAAACTCAACGATACTCTAAAGTACAGATGAACGGAGGGGTGGGGCTACAATGCGCCAAAACACAGAAATTGAGATTACTTAAAAACCGCTCACTTATAATTATGTATGAGTCGAATCTAAGGAGGCCAATGCACCCCACAGGGGGAATAGAGGGAAGATTATAGACTTAAAGGACTGCAAAGTAAAAAAAAAATATTTGAAGGGACAATTCACTCTCTCTCCTTCCCCGCCAGGTTCTGAAAGTTTCACAGCACTGTGACGTAGGCGTCATCTATGACCCAGAGCTAGCAACACCCATTGGCAGGTTGGCATTTTTCTCCTACAAGATACAGAGTGCGCGAGGTATTTGAGAAAAGAATGTTGGCTTCAGGCACAACAGAACATCTCCAGCAAATTTTCACCAAAACATGCGAAGTACTTCTCTTATGGCTTATTTCCATAAATACTCAATTAATCTACCATCAGCAGCAATAAATGACTCGATTCATCCTCGGAAACGGCTGTATGCATGGATCTGGTGCTCTTTGGAGATGTTGACCATTGAGTGAGTAATGGCGGCCTTCAGCGAGTGTTTTGTACTATGCGGCTTTTTGCTGGCCCCCCTCTCACCAACACCTTGCGCATAGTAGTCGAGCAGATTTAAATCTCGAGAACTAGGAGGCCACAAGTTGAGAGTGACTTGGTCGTAGAAGTTGTCAGCCAGCCACTCTCGGGTGACGCAGGCGGTGTGGGCAGGAGCCGAATCTTGTTGAAAAACAAACGGTTTTCCTTTCGAAACACACTCTTTACATTGCTTTCCAACGGTGGGAAGCATATCCACAAACGCGGCAGCATTAACGCAGAGTCCTGCAAAAATGTGTGGTGGCATGACATCAGTCTTGTCTCTGACGACGGATAACGCCATCACAGACGACGGAAATTCGTGTGCATCTGGTCTTCATCAAAAGTTCTTTTCATTTGAAAAAAAGAAGAAGAAAGAAAACACAGCATTCCAGGCTCCTCAGGTCTTTTAAGCTTGTTTAGCAAGCGCTTGGACCAGAAAGACGTTTCTCACAAGTTTTACCGGACATGACTTGCCCCCTCCTCATGACATAGGAATGGCACCTCAGGTCCTCATGCAAAGTGAGCCTGACAGTCCATTCTGCGACATGGAGCTCCTTCTCAATGGTCCGCCTTGACTACCCTGGGTCGGCACTCACAATGACTTCCAGCCGCCAGGGAAAATCAGTGGTTCTGCCGATGCCTTACAGCTGACTGCTTTTTCCTTTCCACCGCAGATGCCACATCACCGCCACAACGCATCAGCTCTGTCCGCGCTTTGTAAACAAAAGACATCTCTACGTTCAGAAAGATTGCAATTTCCAAGTCACTGTGCTGCACGGCCAAGGCGACGAGGACTGCATGGCGTTTCATTTCCTGCTTCAGTTTTCAATTTGTACGCTTCCATCTTTGAACAAACTGCGCAGTATGAATGATAAGGGGTCGACGAACAAGGAGCTGCACGCGTAGATATATATGATGAGCCTGTTGGTGTCTATGGAGATAAGGAGTAGCATTCTCAAATACCTCGCACACCCTGTATGTACGTTTACATCAATTGCACACAAATCAGTTGATCCTGTAGCTAACCGCACTACTGGATAAAATATTCACAGCTTGTATCGTCATCTTTCTAGTATTGTGTGGTGCCTTATACTATATATCTAGTTACGACCATAAAGTTTCACGGGGCAAGGGTACGCTCATGTGAGCATTTCAAGCACAAGTCCTAACTTTAAGGCAGTATAACGCGAATCTCAGCGCACGAGAACGCGGGGATGCAAAAACACAGATCAGTGCTTGATGTTGTCCTTCAGAGCGGCGCTGTGAGCGTCCCGGCTCCAGACCGAGGCGAACAGTTCGTTCTCTCGGCGGAGCGCCGTGTCAAGGGGCTGGGTCAACGATGCCACCATGCCCTGCTTGAGAGCGCGCACAAGCTCTACAGGCCACTTGGTCCGTTCATTCAGCCACTGCAGGGTCTCATCCATCGGACTCTGCTGCTGCGGGCCGCCGCACAGCACATGGCTCGCAAACCCCACGCGGAGCGCCTCGTCCGAGCGCAGCGGCCGACCCAAGGCAAACAGCTCCAGCGCCAATGTGGGGCCTGTGGGAGAGGGGAGGGAGGGAGGAAGAGAGAGAGTGAGACAGAAGGATGGGACGGAGAGAGAGGCGAGATGGCAGGGAGAGTGAGAGAGTGATGGGAGAGAGAGGCGAGAGTGATGGGACAGAGAGAGAGGCGAGATGGCAGGAAGAGTGTGAGAGTGATGAGAGAGAGAGAGACGAGATGGCAGGGAGAGTGAGAGAAGGATGGGAGAGAGAGACAAGGTGGCAGGGAGAGTGAGAGAGTGATGGAAGAGAGAGGAGAGATGGCAGGGAGAGTGATGGGAGAGAGGCGAGATGGCAGGGAAAGAGAGAGATAAGATGAAAAGGAGAGTGAGAGGGAAACGGAAGAGAGAGTGAGAGGGAATGAGAGACTGAGAGAGAGGGAGATCTGAGGCACATTCACATTTATGCATAACACTAGAGGCAAATGAAGCTGTTAACCATAGCGTGATGCAATAGCGAAGATGATTTTGATAAGAATAAAGAATATTCTATCTATACAACAGGCCTGTTGTGTTAATAAGCAGATTAATTCTCTCTAACGGTACCACTGCAATGGGGTGCCAAAAAGCAGCAACAGGATAAGCTAGTTTTGTACTAACCGCAGTTTCACTGCACTGCAGAGGCATCGTTGGTGACAGCTATGGAATATTTTTTTTGCCTACAAACTTATGCACGTTTTTAGCAAGAAAAGTGTGTTCGAAAGTGCCCCATCGCTTACATCAGCCCCCACGCCTACTTTTGACATATCAGCTAAGATGACACAAAAGTCCATGGGGATAAATTTATTGGATTGCTAGCATGCTTATGCAGTACAAACTGTGCATGAACTAACGAAAGCTTTATATTAACCATGTGATGGGTTAATTTCCTATGTTCCCGTTGATTCCTTCGAGACAGGAATTAACCTTCGAAGCTCTGGCTGCGCAAATGAGCACAGACAGCTAGTCTGCAGTAGCTGTGTGCTTTGACTTACAATCACAGAGATTTGCACCAGGCACAACTGCTTACCACATTCGCACCCAATTTTGTGCTGAGTTTTGCTCAATTTCTTGTACGTGGTTTGTACCGGCATGCTGGTAGCGGAAAAACTGCATTCATCCACTCTTTACAGTCGTTTTAACACCTGTGCCGCAATTTTGACAGCACACCACAGAAATTGATGGGACAAGCAAGAAAATTCCACGGGCACCTAAGTTGGCGTACGTGGCTTCAAGGCAAATACATGATGTGTTTGCAGCTCTTCTTTTTCTACATCTTTTCACGCAAATTACTCCGACAGGCAGACTGGCTGCAATTGATGCTGCAGGTTTCCCAAGAGTCAGAGCTCTCCTCCGTGTGCACCCATTCAACGCACGTGCTGCCACGTGCACCTATCACAGCACACGCATCGGGCTACTTCTTGTTCGATTCTGGCAGGATGCCGGGTTACTGCAGGAGTTAAAGCACTTACCCACTGCTCTGGCAACTCCATTTCAAATCCCACACGAACTCGATTTACGTCCTCTTCACAGCAGCGGTCATTTTGGTACCATTTGTGTTGGCTCTGACGACTACGACTACAGACACCTTTCGCTACGACTACAGACACCAAGGCTTTTGGCTTAAAGGGGCCATGCAGAGAAAATAAAAGTTTGTTCTATTTGAAGGATTTTGTGTTTTATAGTGCTCCCAGCGCTTATTCGGCAGCAAACGAACCCGTATTCACTGAGAAATCAACAAATTTAGGTTAAAACTTTGATTCTCCCGCCAAGTCGTGTGTTTTCGCAACGTCTGCTACGAAGTCACAAGGGCGGGTATTGAAACGAACTTCCAGTGTGTCAATAAGCTCTGCAGCTTTGCTTACCGTCAGTCCTCCCAGATGGCGCTGCCATACTGAGCTGCGGACCGTTGTGCACCGTTGCTTTGTTTTTGTTTTTGACCGTATTTGCACCTGGCTTGTTTTTTGTTACGGTAGAAAGTAATCGTTTCGTAAAACATGGAGTGTGCTCGACGAACAGGGTCACGTGAGACAATGCCGCTTACGTAAACCAATTGGCCAGTGTTGTTAAATACAACTCCAAAGCGGTGGATTGCTGTGTAGCTAAAACAAGCATAGTGCACCCAGTACCCACAGCAGTGTGCATCGGTACTTATATGTTTACGGGCATTTTCGTAACTTTCATTGTTTAGCCCACCACTTTGACTGCTGCAAAATGAATGTGCATTACTTCAGCGCAATTGATTTTACAAGCTTATAAGCCCTGCTTAAAAGCCCTGTTGGCTTTTGCCGGCCTCAGCCAATCGCACAGCTGGGCGTGATATCATAGGCTCTGTTGCGGGAAATGAGCTAGTGAGTCACACGGCCATTCCCTTTTCTTTGCTAATTATATAGCTTATTTGAGCGAAGTGTGCATTAACAGTGGTGTCAGTATGATGCTGACGAAGCAATCTTTCGAATGAACCAAAGTTGTGTTGGGTGTTGGGCCCCTTTTACAAATCGATCACGGCTGTAAGTCAATCACCGCCCCTTACCGACGAGGCGCGTCAGGCGAGCCATGCCGCCCCAGGCCGACGTTATGCCCATGCGCATGTGCACAAACTGGACCTCCGCGTCGGGGCTCATGACGCGGAAGTCCGTCGCCGTGGTCAGCTCCGCTCCGCCGCCAAGCGCACGACCTTCGACCAGGGCGACCGTGATCATGGGCAGGTTGGCAAGCCTGGCGGGGCACACAAAGTGGAAGGGAGAGACGCGGGTATGCCATACATCATCATCATCATCACTACCACCACCAACACCAGCCTATCGTACGCCCACTGCAGGGCAAAGGCCTCTCCCATTAACCTCCAATTATCCGGTCCTGTGCTAACTGAGACCAATTTATGCCGTAACACCTATCTTCAAAAACATTTGAGCCACTTGCATTCTACGATGAGCTGGGTTCACTGTTGAATGAACCTAGAATGGGCTCACAGAATGGGCTTGTAGAATAGAATTGTAGAAGGGGCTCATTGTAGAATGTAGCTCCAATGCTGCCGTGCGCGGCACTGGGTGCTGTTGCAGCTTGCTTGTTGCAAGCTGCTGCTTCTTATCCGCTGCTGTCGCACACCGGCCACCCTTGACCACCCCTTCTCTCGACAATGATTAAGAACCGACTCCGACCACTTTTTATAAACTCTCGTGGTTGGAGACATTTTTAAGTTCTGTCACGCGTTTTTCCGAGCAAACAGGATTCCATCACATGCTTGATTTGAATTCCTTCTCTCACACTTTTTCCTCCTCCTCAGTTGGCGCAGGGCAACAAACGGTGAGGCTTACAAAACATTCAGTGGGAGTGATCATATATCTTACTAATAGCTGCAGATTCTCTTTCAGAGATGACTGCCAGCTGCCAAATATCAGGCATGGCTTGCTGCACGGTTCTTTGGGCAACTACTAACACAAGGTACCACAGGATGTCTCTTTGAGCCGGTAATTAGCAATGGGAACTTGGAGGCAATGTGGGGATGTAGGGTATCAAGTTTGTGTTTTCCTTGCCTGTCCGTGGCATTTCGAAGATGTTTGCAAGGCTGAGATGAGCATCACACGAGAATTTGATTAGACTCTCCTTCACTTTCTAGGCTTGTCATAGCAATTGATCCCAATGGCATCTCGATGCTGGCTCTGAGCTTGCTTTACCTCGCAGGTTCGTTCACGTGTCCCCTGACTGCAATATCGAGGAACGACTGAGAAATGTCTGCCCTGCAGCACAGGATGGCATAGAGTGAAAGCTGCGGCCCTCGTGCAGTTCTGCTTGCACCCACCTCACAGCACCACTTGACCAACCGTTGTGGTCTGTAAGGCAAAGCAATCCAATGACAAGACCCAGCATACCACTGAGTTGGCTGTGACATTACACAGCTTTCCTCCTCTGCGACCTTTCCACTGCCTTAAAAATCACTGCGGCAGCTCTTACAGTGGAGCACTGTACTGGCCCAGACCAAGCATGGCAGTTTTCTTGCTGGAGAGTTTTTCAGTTCCATTATCATCCCCCTGCCATCACTGTGTACAGCAGGCAGTAAATTAAGCTATGACTCTTGTCTCTGCATTAACCACTGTGAAGGGCTACATCTGTACCACTCTCTATGCTAGCTTTCCTTCAGCACTGCTTTACACCTCCTTTTGAACTCACATGACGACTATAATTGAGCACTCTGTTCCTTTTTCTAAATTACCAAAGCAAAAACCATGTGCAGGAGGTCATAAATTCCACCGCGTAAGCTACGAACTGCCTGGTTGAGCGTCAGAACTTTGGCCCGCGCAGTTTCATACTCGTTGCCACAGCAACTACCTCTGTTGCCATGGCAACCATCATACACCTTTGCGGTTTCTCACAACCTGCAAAGCAAATGGGTTTGCTGAAGGGCCAGTTGGTACATCGCACTAGAAAGAACAGGCGCTGTTTTCCTTTGTACTGCAAAGCAAAGAACAGGCGTAGCCTCCAGTATATGTTTCGTCTGAACCCCATGCAAGAAAGAAATTTAAGCCCTATTTTACTCACAGGCAAAAAACGATATAGCTGCAATTTCCCCAAACAGAGCTCCCAAAGACATTCACCCCCTTTACCGTTTTCTCCCCCACTGGAATGCAAAGAAACCAGCCCAGAAATTTAAATATTTATATCTTTCATCGAAGCCAAAATTGGACTGCAGAACCTGTCGCCCCGTTTATTCATTTACTCGGCTGAGGTACACTGCACCATTTAGCATCCACACAGCTGCAAGGGTACAGTGACAACACTTATTCCATGTTACACATGCTATGTAACCAGCAAGTTGCACAACAGCAGTAAGAAGTCCGTTTTCCGTTCTTTTGAAGCCATTTACGCTATAGTCTGTACAGCCTGCGATGCCAGCAGCGGATGTATGAAGCAACACCTGGCATCCATTCGGATCGCTTTCCTGCCGACAGGAAGTTGTGGATAAAAAACTTTTGCAAAACAACAAAAAAAGAAGTTTGTGGCGACACGTCGCAGCCACATCTGGCCGACGGGATGTACTGTGTGGATGATTAAAGAGTTATGGGGTATTTCATCTACCTCTAGGTGCTTTTATCGAGTACTTTAAAATCTCACACACAAAGGCATTTTCACCCCCCCTCAATCACCAAGAGGTTGGCTATTGAGGCTGGAAATAGAAACCACGACCTTGAGTTCAGTGGAACAATGCCTGTGCAACAAAGCCACCACGGTGGGCGTAGATGTTGTTAACGATCACATGTTGGTGCACTAACTAATGCTCGTTTGTACACGAGCTCGACAAGGCCGAACCAGAAATGTGAATACACATATATTTGAACGACACGGTAACGTTCATGTAAGATTCATCATGTTGTGGCGTACATTTCAATTTCACAGACCTTCCTGTCCTGGGTTTCATTCTTGCTTTCATCATCATTACCATCGTTCTATCTCCCATGAATCTGATTGATTGATTATGGGGTTTAACGCGCCGACTCAACGCAGGCGATGAGGCGCGCCGTAGTGCAGGGCTCCGGATTAATTTTGACCACCTGGGTATCTTTAACGTGCGCCGAAATCTCAAACACATTGGCGTTTTTGCTTTTCGCCTCCATCAGAAAAGTGGCCACCATGGCCGGGAATCAAACCCACGTCCTTGTGCTCAGCAGCACAACTCCTTAGCCACTGATTTCCAACTACTCCTGTTCTGTGCTGCCCAGCTCCATTTTTCGCCTCTGCATTTTCTTAATTCGTCCCTCCATTGAGTTCCCTATTTAGAGTCCCGTTTCTCGATAGCCACCCTGTTACCATGGTGGCCCGCCAGTCGTAATTTCGTTCATTATGAACAATTGCAGACCTTTTTTTCACATCACAATGCACAATTACCCACTGCAAAACATACAGAGCTGCCTTTGCGCAATTTCAGGCTCGAACAAGCCAGCAGTTCAGTCGTTGAACTGGAGAAATACATTTCAGCTGCAGTTACATTCCCCCTTCCCACGTGACAAGAGAACCGTTACCTTGTTAAGGTATCCTGCATCAGAGCTGACATCTGGCGGCCTTCGTCGGGGGTAGTAATGGATTTCATCGAAACCAGGTTGGCCCCAGAGCACAAGAACGAGTTTGCACCGCACAGGACAACCGCCTTGATGTGGGGCCGTTGCTCTAACGATCCGACAGCGTCGGCCAGTTGTAGCATCATCTCACCTGGAAATCAATAGTTGAAGGGCATATCGTCTGGTCAGGTAGCATAATACAAAATATGAAACGCAGGTCACTGACCAAGAAAAATATAAAAATTGACGTTCAGGGAGTGCTACGGCTCTCTAGTTCCCCGCGTTGCCCCTGAAACATCGCTGTTTATTTTTAAACATCAATTTTTATTTCTGACTTGGCCAGTGACCTGTGTTTCATCTTCTGTATCACCTGGAAACGAGAAAGAACGTCTATTAACAGGCGCCCATGTATGACAGCAGCTTTTTCCATCGACCAACTACTGATGAAGTTGGTGTTAAGCGAGGAATAGAACCTCAGCTGTGTGGCTAAATGGGAGTTTTTTGAGAGAGAGAAACTGCACACGAGAAACTGAAACTGCTCACCTGGCCAATGTATACAAACAAATGTACGAATCTGCAGTTTTCACAATTTAGTTGAGGATATACGTGACTTTATCGGTGAATTCTTGTTCTCAGTGTCAATGCATGAGCACGGAATGATTTATGAACAATTGCAAACTAGCTCGAACAATTAGGGAGCCAGAAAACCTATAGCTGTATTTTTTAAGTGTAGTTGGGAATTACGTGAAGTTTTAGTTCTATACGTCTTCGAACTTGATTTCTCTGTACTCACATTTCCGTGCACGAGACGTAATGCAAGAAATCATTTTTTTAAGAAAAGATTTGCGGCTCTTAATCCACACACGCACTGCAAAGGGCACTGCAGCTAACACATTAAAATTGATGGTCCCATCCTGTAAGCAAGCGTTTTAAGCCTGAACCTTGAAGTGCGCCGACAACCGGCTATTTATACTACCCCTTCCGAAAATGTGGAGGAAATGAAGATTAGACGACTCCCAATTCAGGGTCATCTTTTTCTGGCGCTTTTTTTTTTTTTATTTTCCAAGGTATCTCGCGGCTCGTCTAACATGCTCGAAAAAAAAAAAAAAAAGTCCTGAACGACATTGTTTCAGAAACATCCCAGATCACACCTGGAACTTTATCTTTCTTTTTCTGAGAAATAGCATCGTCCTTCTGAGAATACCGTACACTGCTGAAATGCAAGAGCCGACAATCCCAGTGTCGATGCAGATATGTACTGTTGGTGATAAACACTTTGGCGTTGTCTTACGCGCTCTGAGTACACTCACCGAAAGGCAATTTCGCTTCGCCGGGTCATTGAAGACGATTTGCGCGACGCCAGTTGCAATATCTTCGACGAGATCGACTCTGCCTTGCGACCTGAGCGAGCTCAGTTTCAGGCGGAACTCCTCGGTGATGGCAGGCATGTTAATCGCGTTCATTTCAGTCTTAACACGCGCACTTTCCTCGTCGCCGGCGCACCGGCAATCAATGCGTTTCCGTCGCGTGACATATGCAGATGCGAGTAATGGGAGCTCGAACAGGCGCGTATCTCCTAGGCGCCCGTACAGCTGGGCTTACGGCCGGTGAACGTCCGGCAGCAGTCGACTATGATACTCGCCTAATCAGCGGCAGGGGCAGCGCGGGCGACAAAAACTAAAATCTCGCAATTGAGGTTTAATTTTCTTTTTTCGCGTGAAATAAGGTTATATAAAAATTTCATTACCACTAAAACTGTAAATTAATACTTACCCGTTGGTTACTTACGACCATTAAAAGTGTAAATTAAGATTTACCCGTTGGTTATTTACGAAAGTGTCGCTAACGCCTCAACTGTACAGGCCATAGAGACAGGCGACCATAAAGTTAATGATCTGTAAAATTAGTTCCAAGCGGTGCGTCAAAAAACCAATACTTTTATTGCACTCAACAGTGTTCCTAGTGTTGGTAAAGATTATAGTTCTACGACCAACCCTGATTTGTTTATTGTTCCTCCAAAAATGACTAATATCTTGGGGACTAATTGGGAACCCAGGAGAGGGATGTTCTCCCAGCAATGCACTTGCGTGAAGTAGTGGAGGTGACTTTACAGGAATTTAGTGCATTGCAGCCAAGCCCACTACACAGTGACTTGGAATTTGTAAAGTTGGCTTTTCTAAATTGCCTCTGGGTATTGCAGTGAAGTCTCAACACAGTATATGAGCCATATAAGAAAGCCTAAAAGGACTGCTTAAAAGCGACAGATATGGCCACACCGAACGCTTACACACTACTAAGGACTCTTTAAAGAGGCCATGCAGACAAAACCCAAGTTTGGTTCGTTCGAAAGATTGCCTCATTGGAATATCATACTGGACACCACTTTCAACATCAACTTCGCTCAAATAAGCTATATAATTAGGAAAAAAGGGAATGGCCATGCGACTCACTAGCTCATTTCCCGCATTAGAACCTATGACATAATATGCAAAGCTGTGCGATTAGCTGAGGCCGGCAAAAGCAAACACAAGTTAGGCAGGGCTTATAAGCTTGCCGAACGAGCTATTTGCGCTGAAATGTAATGCATATTCATTTTATAGCAGTAAACAATGGAAGTTACGAAAACACTCGTAAAAATAGATGTACCAATGTATACTGCTGTTGAACTGCACGCACTATTCTCTTTATAGCTGCACAGCAGTCCTGTGCTTTGGGGTTGTCTCAAATGACACTGGCCGATTGGCGTAAGTGACATTGTCTTACGTGACCCTGTTTGTCGAGCAATATTTCACAAAACGATTCCTACCGTAACAAAAACAAGCCAGGTTCAAACACAGCTGGAAACAAGCGAGGGTCAATTTCTTCGTGAATAAAGCATCGTTTGCTGCTGGACAAGCCCTGTTGGCACTATAAAACGTGAAGTCTTTCAAATAAAACCAACTTGTATTTTGTCTGCACAGCCCCTTCATTGCCGCTGTTGCGCTTGCATATAGTGATGCCAAGATGTTACGACAGAGGTTTAAATTTCCCATTGTCATCTTTGTAAAACACACTGTGTTAGTCGTTAGCCACTAACGCATCTTTTTTTCCTACACACAGGATTGATTACAAGTTTAATTTCCAAACACGCCCGCTGTGTTTCTGAGGTTAAATACATAAACGGCTACCATGCACCACATTTAAATGCACTCAAAAAACCCGAGGCAGTGTGAAACTGTGTTCGAAGAGGAGCAGAACTTTGGTCGAATAAAGTTGACCTTAAAATCTGCATGGGAACTCGATGCCAGTTTGAAAAATCAATAAATTCAGTCCAGGTATAATAAAAACTATTTTTATTTGCAACAAGTACTTGGCTGGGCTTATTGATCCCCCAGATGTTTATACATTCTGTGATACTCCTTTTTTTTCTTCCCACAGTCAATTGGTACACATGTGCACACGGACGCATGTGCGATCAATGCTTTATATTTCGTTTTAGAGCTTCTCTGTTGGCCGGCCCACTCCACACTGTGGAGAACAGCTTCAGTTCTTCTCGCAGGCTGTCCACCGTCGAGAGCTCCCTCGATCTCACAATTGTCTCCTTGAGAGTCTGCAACAGTTCAAGGGGCCACAACTTTGTTCAACTTGAAAGAACTAGCCTTTTGCAATTCACCAAGTTCCACTTCAGCCGCGAAAGACATTTCACACACATATATATATATATATATATATATATATATATATATATATATATATAGCGAATCAGAAAATGGAAGTGAGGGGCTCGGTGAATTAAGACAGAATAAGGTTTGGCAGTCAAGAAAACCTCGAAAAGCGAAGGGGAATGCGGTAGGTCATAGAAGCAGATGAAGAATTTTTTGAGTCAGAAAGTGGTGAAAAAATCCCACCCGGTGGGCATTTTTTCACCACTTTCTTTCTGACTCAAAAAATTCTTCATCTGCTTCTATGACCTACCGTATTCCCCTTTGCTTTTCGAGGTTTTTTTGACTGCCAAACCTTATTCTGTCTATATATATGTATATATATAGCGAATCAGAAATGGGAAATGAGGGGCTCGGTGAAATAAAACAGAAATAAGGGTTCGCAGTCAAGAAAACCTCGGAAAGCAAAGGGAGTTGTGGTGGGTCATAGAAACCGATGAAGATTTTTTGAGTCAGAAAAAGTGGTAAAAAATTCCCCTGGGATCCGAAACAACCCGAGATGTGAAACTGTGTTCGAAGAGAGAACTTTGGTCGAATAAATACCTTAAAATCTGCATGGGAACTGATAGTTTGAAAAATCAATAAATTCAGTCCAGAAACTAAAAACTATTGTGATTTGCAACAAGTACTTGCTGGGCTTATTGATCCCCCAGATGTTTATACATTCCCGTGATAAACCACCCTTTTTTTTCTTCCCTACGGGTCAATTGGACACACTACACCGGCTGTGCGATAATGCTTTATATTTCGGTTTAAGCTTTATGTGGCCGGCCCACTCCAACTGTGGAGAACAGCTTCAGTTTCGGACTATCGGGCTGGACCGTCTGATACCCCGGTCGGACTCGAGTCTCAATGCCAAGTGTGACAGTTAAGCCACTAACTTTGTTCACTTGAACAGAACAAGCCTGCTGCAATCACCCAGACTCCAACAAGACGCAACCCTTATTTTATATTTTAGATATTTCTATGATTGAATATATATATAATATAAAGAATTGGCAGTCAAGAAAACCTCGGAAAGCAAAGGGGAGACAGTGCTGTAAGTAGTTATGGTAAAGCTATAATATTTTGCAGGTACATTCTTTGGGACAGGTAGACTGCAAATAAAATTAATACAGAAAATTGATTTTTTTGTGAAATTTTCGGTCCCCAAGACCAGCGTCTCCCCTAACCGAGAAAACGCAGGAAATACTATAATGCAAAACTTTGAAGTTTTGCGTTACACCCCCTAATATGGGCAGGACCGACGCAGTACAGACCAGCGCTAAAAACATACCGTATTTTCCAGTGTATAAGTCGCAGTTTTTTTCTGAAATTTTCGTTGGTGCATCTTATCTACCGGTGCGACTTATGTATGGAATTAATTTGGTATGCGGCTGGCTGCACGTGGTCCACGCTCGAAAAGGTGCCTGTGCGCTGCGTGATGTCAGTGCATGTTAAGAGACACAGCTCTAAGGGTCTAAATGGATGAATGATTTGTTAGCAAGTCGGAGGAAGAAGGCTTCGATGGTTTTGCCCAAACGCCGTCTGTAAGTACATGCCATCTGTGTGTATCAATAAACCATTTTTGAGAAGTTAGTTCTGTCTAGACTTTGGACGGTATATGCACATGTCTAGCACTGCTTACCTGGGGGATGCGTTCAGAGGTGGCGGCCACCGCAACCATGTACTTTCGCTGAACTTTCTAACAAACTGATCCTCTATGGGTTTACCTGATTAAAAAGTGCGTTTTGTACACACTTATACACCGGTGCACCTTATATACGTCTTTTTTTGGAAAAACTGCCTTTTGAGGGGGTACAACTATACAAAAGTGCGACTTATAGACCGGAAAATACGGTAGTTATCATTGTGTTCACTGCATGTTAGCATTCAAGTAATTCGATCAAATCACCCATTCATGTTCCTTGGTGGTGGCCTAGGTTGGCAGCGGCCAATCGCGCAAACAAGATTCTGTTACCTCACAGAGAAATCACTAGAAAGTGGCTGGAATCACACGCCATCTGTTTTCTTTAATATCTCGGTTATTTGTTTGAAGCCTGCGATATAAAACTGTCACCGTTGTTATCGGAACAAAGCAGTCATTTTATTAAACCAGAAATGTATTTTGTATTCGTGGCCCCTTAAACAACAGTACGATTGCAATTTGAAGAGGAACAGCGTTACACAACGCTCAAACAACCACCCGCCAACGTGAGCGTCACCGCGATGTAGCGGCCGAGCCACTTCTTGGCCTCAAGTAGCGGGCTCTCGTAGCTCTGAAGGATGTCGTCCGCTCAGTCCCAGTTCCAGGGCTTCCTCAGCGCTGATTTTCCGGCCCGAAGAGATGAGCTTGAGTGCTTCCGAAGGTCCCAGCAAACCGCACCAGCCTCGTGATTCCCCCCAGCCCGGAATCAGGCCCATCCTGACCTGCGTGCATTGCATTGTTTCTACCCAAGATATATACAAAATATCCTTGGGCAATTACCGTGTTTTGCAGAATTGTAACGTGCCTTCGATTGTAACGCGAAGTAGAATGCAACACCCAGGAAACCGCAAAAGGACTTGGGCGCTGATTCTACCACGCACACGAAATAATGACGTTAAATGATGCTTCAAAATTGCACAAAACATTTTATTGCACATAAATCTGCACACACTGTGGGCAGCTGTGGGCCCTTCCATGAAGTTCGCACTTGAAAATGTGGTCCCTTTGTTTTCAGCCCGACCGGAGTAGAATCATCGCATAATCCGCGCAATTTTTTAAAAATGGCTGACCAAATACGGTAAGCGGTTTACGTGATTTGAAGTTGCAAGCTAATGATTATAAAATACTCCTGCATTGTGCTTGCGTCTATTTCTTCACTTTCGCTTCTTTGTCTACGGGGGTGAATTACCAACAAGAAAACTGGCCGCAATTCAGGTGGCGCCTCCCCACAGTCACAGCTATCCTCCATGTGCACCTGCGTACGCACAGCCGTCGGGGTGTGAGGGCACTCGCACGGGGCTCGCAAGGCTACCGTATTCTCGCGTGTATAACCCGCCCCTGCCATAATCCGCTACTCTCTTTCAGCCCGCGCGGAAAAAAAATATCTCAAATACAGGAAAGGCTGCACCAAAGCTACTGCTCCCAGCAATATATCACATACGATGTACAGAAAAAGTGCATATTCAGCAAGTGGAAATACACTGACTGCAAGGCGAAAGTCACAACTCACTAATGAAATTCAGTTGTGAGAGTGCAGCTCATCCGTGTTTGTTCTTCCTTGCCCTTGTATGTTTTGTGCAATTCGCTGCCATGGCAGGCTTAGGTCAGTGTGCACTGTGTCAGGAGCTTCACGGGCAAAATGCGCATTGCTGTGAAGCTGCAATAAAGAAAAGAACCCCCAGCGTATTATCTGCACCCCTGCTTTTCCACTGAAATTTTCGCATTTTTGTGCAGGTTATACGCGCAAAAAATACGGTAATTCTCGCGCCATTCTTTCTGGCACGGGCGCCAGTTTAGCCCAGTGGTAAAAATGCACTCACTTCCTCCTCCAGAGACCATCGCTTCAATCCCACAGGAACCCAATCTGTGTTTTAGTTATTTATTTTTCCTTTCCAGGGGCAGCCATTCGGTACCCATTCATGTTTGCGCCACCTAGGGAGCTGCTTCGTTGTCACAGACACCGACTTATTTTCTGAATGGCCATTCAATGCTTTCGCATTAAAAAGCATTCAACAAGACCACTCAGCTCATGCTAGTGCTGGCATCTTGCACTGTCTCTTAAAGGGAGCAGGCATGATCGCACACACAGCGGTCATGAAGCGTACGCAAACATCAATGCAGAAATCTCTGCTTGTGGTAGTCAGAAAAGCGTTATCCCCTATGATGAAATGTTACTGTTGGCTTGCAATCACATCAGATCTGGCACTAACACTGACTTGATTAACTGTGGTGGCCCTACGAAATGAGCAGCTTATGCGTAGTTTCTTTATATCTGATTAAAAAAAAAGAAGAAAGACACCCGACATTTACAGCTTGCCATTTCTGACAACTGTTTCGTGTGTTTTGTGGTGAAATGAACGTGCGTTACCTGGACGAACTGAATCTCAGCCCCAGGCACCAAGATGCGAAAGTCGCAGGCAGTTGTAAGCTCTGCACCTCCACCTGAAAAATGGCGCCAAAAGAAAAGGAGCTTAAGTAATCTTGTGTAGACAAATGAGCTTGTCCCCTAAATTGATAAGGGAAAAGCAAGGATGGGAGGGGGGGGGGGTACTGAGGCCAACATTTGTGCTCAGTTCGAAAATATCCCACAGTGAGATGGCTGACTGGGATGTCTATGTATGGCAAAGAAGAAAGTATTTTAAAGGAATACGAGAGGCATGGAAGAGGTGAAGAATGGAGCAGCCCCTAGATTCTCTGGCAGTGGGTTTGTTGTATGCACGAAAAATGGTTTGACAAGATTAATTTGTCTGTACATGTCGAGTAATATTGTTTACCATCCTCTCTGCTGCAGCATGAGCAGCTTTGGGTCGTGACGCAGCCCGGCGTGGAAAGACTTGCCGATGGTAAAATACAGCAGCGAACCATAAATCACCCAGACGGTGGAATGACATAATGTCATAACTTCAAGCTGCGTGCACACCTCACAGCTCAGGTGCCGCTTGAGCAGTGCACCCCAAACTTTGTGAATGGAGATTAGATGAATTCCTAAACTATGACTCCTACTATGCAAAAGACTGGCCGATGACGTTGCTGCAATGACATTTGTTGTGCCAAAATCTGCCTAGGCTTAACACAATTGCATAGCACTTTACGTAGCCCCCGAAAGACTACTTTAGTTCAATGATACATTGCAACACTAAAAGAGTTAGCAACAAGAACAAGGAATGCACCGCTTCATTAACTTTGCTAATTACCAGGTAGATCTCTTTTTTCTGTTTTCGGAAAGTGCAGAACATAGCAGTTTATTGCGACAGCAACGTGCTCGTTAACGCACCTAAAGCCCTGCCCTGCCCAGGGCTACACTGACGAGAAGCAGTGTCAACTACATAACATAACAGTGACTCCTCAACGCACCTAAAGCCTGCCCTCCACCAGGGCTACACTGATCAGGGGCAAGTCGCGAAGACCCATGAGGGCTGGCGTGCATGATGGTGGCCATCTGGGCCCCCTGCTCAGGCGTGTTCAGGGCCTTCATCATGTCCAGGGTCACCACCGGAGCAGAAGACACTGCCACCGCCACTGTGGAAAACGAGGCCCTGCCCTCCTTCCATGATGCGGAGCTCTGTGACGGCATCATGCAGCTTGACCATCATCTCCCCTGGAAAGAAAAAAAGCAGGCAGTGGTACGTGATTCGCACAGGAAGCCATGAGAATCGATGTTCAAAATTTCTCACGGCAAGCAATAGCCATCTGACCTGGCTAATCACGCCACCCGGAGCTTCCCTAGGAAAAATGTTCCTGAAAAATTCCTTCCTAAGGCGCTTCTGCGGTGCTGGTGGCATAGTACATCGGACCTTTGAAAACAGGAAACTCGAGTTTCGAATGCTAGCATAGGGCAGCTGTTTTGTTGCAGTTTTTCATTCAATGGAATTTATTAGCGATTTTTAAAGCGAAGCTGTCTATGCCTCACTGGTGCCCCGTAATCATTACGCCCAAAAACGCACTGCACAAAGGCCAACTTACACAATGGGTTTCCACAAATGCACATCAATCAGAACACACATTTAGACAATGGGGGGTCTATCACAAAGCACAATACGGTATAGCACTGAAAGCCACAATCGCATTGCAGGTCGCTAATTGACACGCGCACGGATTCGGGTCGCTCAGCACTTCTTTTGGTTCGTTGCGTGGTCGCTGGCTTAAGCTTTGGTGGAGTGGCATTGGACGTTGACTCTGGCAGTTTGGATTTTGGACTTTAACGTTGGCTCAGGTTTCATGGGATAAAACTGCATTTTAACCACCCTTCGCTTAAGAAAAGGGCTTTGATTTTTGGAAGTGTCTGGTTGTTCCCATTTTATCACACGATCGACGCAGATCTGGTTGAGTTGAAGACGGGTACGTGTAGTTGGGCTGCGTTAGTTGGCTGGGTTGGGTTGCGTTAGGTTAGGTTACGTTGGGTTACATCTAGATCTCACCTTTGACACTTGAGCGCGGTGCGGGAGTACCATGCATTGGTTACCCGTGCAAAATGGAGGTGAATTCAGGTAATATTATTAAGCAAACTTTATGCCTGCCAGGCTTTTGTGGAAACTGCCGTGAGAAATATCCTATGGTAATCTTTACGGCTGGCGTGAGAACAGACACAGCATAGGCACGATGAGAAGCAAAAACAACCTTCCGCGTGGCAGGAACAGAGCGCCAGTTATGATTCGTGTTCAGATAAACACTACGTACCTGAAAACGAGTTGCGCTTCGAGGGGTTGCTGAACTGTAGTTCGGCGATGCCGGTGTGGTCATCCTTCGTTAGTTGAATGGAGCCACCTTTCAATCCCAAAAACTTTGATCGCAAATCGTCCGGTAACGTTGCCAAAGGCCTCACGCCAAACGCATTTCTGGCACGCAACCGAGAAAAAAGCGCGATGGCGTACTTCATGACGGTTATATCTCCGTGCAAAAACTTAGTTCAAGCATTCATGACAACGTCTTTTTGCTGATAAAACTTTTAAAAGGCACGGAGAACCGGCAGAACTTGGATTCTATCTAGCAGCCGACACTCAATTTAATTGATGTCTTTGTATTCTACCACTGCGGCTGCTGGAAAACCACCGAGTGCTTTCTCAGCGTGCATCAAAAATAACACTGGGCTGTCGCCAAAGTTAGCGACGTGACGAACATTTCGTCTGTGACAATGTGCGCTGTTCGACGGTGAAGATGCACTCGCAGGCATGTGGCCGCACTGACGGACGCCGAGAGCGTTTTGAACACTTTCCTCGTTTGCTGGCTGCTTGTCAGCATGTGTTTAATGGACTTAAATAACTAACTCGTCCCCGAGACAATGCCTGTGGACCTCAATCGTCTCGCCGATGGCTGGCTCGAGCTCGAAAGTGATCCAGGTAATCCGTACGCGCGGCAGTCGCACCCGACATAAACACAGTTTCTTTTCGCGCCTTCTAGGTCTGTTTACGCTATTACTGGAGGATTTCGGCGTCAAAGGAGTGCAAGTAGACGAAATATACGACCTCCAGAAGTCCATAGAAGGGTGAGCTTCGTATTTTTGTGCGGCAATCGGCGAGTCGAACGGCTGCGTAACAGCTGGTCGGTTGGACACGTCTCGCGTTCTATATTTCGTGTTTTTCCCCCTTCGCAGGCCGGTCTACGGCTTTATATTTCTCTTCAAATGGATCGAGGAGAGGAGATCACGGAGAAAGGTTGTCGTTCAAGAGGAGAAGTTTGTCGAGAAAGAAGAGATCGTCAACTCTATCTTTTTCGCGCACCAGGTAACACATCGCATCCCGTGCGTTGACTGGACCGCCGAGTGTGACACACTGACTTACTTATCCGCAGATCGTCCCGAATTCCTGTGCCACCCATTCGCTGCTGAGTATCCTGCTCAACTGTTCGAAAATCTACCTGGGCTCGACGCTAACGAGGCTCAAGGAGTACACGCGCAACATGGATCCTGAGGTTAGCAAAATCGATGGATAATTTCAGATAGATCCCTAGATGTGGCTTCGCTGTGCATCCTGCATTTATATCCACCCGAAGGCAATCAACTTCACCAAACATCGTTTTGCTGCTAGACTTCGCACAATGAACATTCGTGAACTGCGTGCGCAGAGTTCTTTGTTTTCAGCTCGTGGTAACAGCAATATTACTGATGCGCCACTATGTTTTGCCACGGAATTCTGGCAAATACTTGCTTGGGCTGTCGTGTATTTCGACCTCCATTGGCGCAGTATCTATGAATGCAGTTTGGAGAATAACATAGTGTAAAAAAAAAAAAAAGACGTGTTTAGCAGCATAAAAGTTAACCTCGCGCGAAACAGTGGTGAGAGTAGAGGACCTGAACAACTGGAGTAATCAGAATAACAGTGCCTAAACACCAAAGACTGAACTTTTGTTGACTTTGGATTTGGATTCTTCAGGAAAGCGGTAAACGCCAGGAATGCTGGCATAGCTGGGAAAACTTTCTGAGGATATATGAGGCACATTTTAATACCCAGCTTCATCTGTGCCATGTAGGCGGTGCTTCTATGTGTTTGTTTTCACGAGTCAGTAGGCTAAGCAACACTGCAGTTACTTTCCGAGTGATTTTGGTGGCTGTAACAAGCATTCAGATTAGCTCCCTCGTACTAAATCTCTTGCTGCCACAAGCATTTTGCTCAATCATGACCCATGGACTATAACGAGGTTTTACTGCCCCAACTATTTTGCCCTTACTCTGTGGTAGGAAAATGTAGGGCCATTCATCAAAGTTGATTCCTTGTGTGAGGTTTTAATGTCCTAGGTACGTTGCTCGAACACGAGAGTTTGTTGATTCTTTGCATACAGAACAAGGGCCATGCTATTGGCAACACACCAGAACTGGCGAGGGCCCACAACACGCACGCCAAGCCAGAACCCCGCCAGCCCCAGGAGAAGCCGCATGGCGTCCCCATGGGCCGAACGATGGAGGCGTTCCACTTTGTCAGCTACGTGCCCATCGATGGCCGCCTGTATGAGCTGGATGGCCTGAAACCATTCCCCATCGACCACGGGCCTTGGCAACCCGGGCAGGACTGGACAGACAAGTTCCGCATGGTGATGCATCCTTTTCAGTCACTTGTGGGGCTCGCCTTTTTGTCGTAGCTCGCTCGCTCAACCCAAGTAGAGCCCCATGGCATTCCGTCGTCGCGGCGTCCCACAGAGGCTTTGAAAGCCAAGCGGTTTATATAGTCATGAGCGTTTGAAACTCGTGAACTGCTGGCGCTTGTCATACACCTCCCCGTTGTTTAGCGCAAAGAAAACTGCAGGTACATTTGAGGCAAAATATACGTAATTAACCGGCAGCGCCCACGTTCATTTAGTTAGGAATGCTTGTTGGGTTGGTTTTTAAGCGAAAAAAAAGTGGCAGTGCAACGCCGGCACGTGCGGGAGAAAAAGCAAGCACAAAAAGAACAGAGCTCCCGCTGGCACAGCTTCAGGCAGGGGGTGCGTGGGCACTGCGAAGGCGGGAAATTTGAATTGCATTGGGTGGTAGCAGTGAGTGGATAACGGCGCCACAGCCCATTATGGCGAATCACTAGTCTGAACTTCCGACGGCTTTCCCACTGAGTGGAATGGCCTCAGTTTTTTCCCCTTACAGCTTGACCATTATGAACGAAGACGTGTTTTCCACCGTCATTTGCGTAGCGTACGCCGAATAGTCATCTGCCGAACGTGTGACGTAACTCCCTCGCCCTATCCTCCTCCCAACACGTCTTGCTCCCCACATGATGAATGCAATGGAGGTGTTTCCGTTAAGCTAGCAAGTTTGCTGAATCCAGTTTTTTCATGTTCTCACTGCTCATGCGTGACCTTCTAGGGCACCGCATTTATTTTAAAACATCATTTCTTTTTAGTTGCTATCGTAAGAACCGATGCAACACTACTCTCAGTTATGTGCTTATATTTGCCTCAAATATGCCTGAGGTTTCCTCTGTTCTGAATAATGTGGACATCTATGAGCTGTAGCAGCAGTTTAGTAGTTTGGAACACTTTTTGCCTGTATACCGTATTTTCGCATGTATAACCCGCACCAGAAATGCGAAAATTTCACAGGTGAAGTAGAGGTGCGGATTATATGCGAGGTATTTCCTTTGGTGCAGCTTCACCGCAATGCGTGTTGGGCCGTGATGCCCCTACAGCAGTAATAGCGACTAAGCCACTGTTATCCCATTGACAGTGCTTATTTTGCGCACACAGCTCAACAATATACCAACCTGAAAAAATGTATGCGGCAAGTTATCTAGTATACGTAGTCAGCTAGGTAAGTTCTTTTGCATAAACAAATGTGCAATGTTGCTTGAGTAGTAGCTTTGGTTCATCCTTTATGTATAAGATATGCGGGCAATACGCGGGGATATATTTTTTTTATTGGTCGATGGAAAGTGGGGGTGGGGTTATATGCAGGGGGGGTTATACGCGCGAAAATATGGTATACTTCGCGTTCAAGCATGCTTTTGCCTGTATTTTGTCCAGGTGGTTGAATAAAGTGACAGACACAATTTTGGCATTTAGGTGGCCCAGGAAGGACTGTTGACTTTAAAAAGCAAATTTTTGTTTTGCAGACAAGTGTTTAGATGTTCTGTTTCACGCTCAGGTGTGTCACGTACCGTAACTTGGCTGTAGCACGTGCCAAATCCTTGTGCAGAAGATAACTGCTTTGTATTGAAGTTACAGAAGGACCCGCCACAGTGGTTCAGTGGTCAAGGCCGTTGTGTTGCTGAGCCCAAGGATGTGGGTGCGATTCCCGATCGCGGGGGCTGCTTTTTGGTGGAGGTGAAAAGCAAAAAAACCTGTGTGTTCAGATTTTGGCGCACGTTAAAGATCCCCAGGTGGTCAAAATTAATCCGGAGCCCTCCACTACGGCGCGCCTAGTTGCCTGTGAGTGTTGGCACTTAAACCCACAATCAATCAATCAATCAATCAATCAAAACGCGTTATAGCCCAGTTTAGTTTTGGCACATTGAAGGGACTCACCTGATAACAATCCTGTGGGACTTGCTTAATTCATTACCCACAGGCTTAAAAACCATCGTAGGCCAATATGAAAAGTTTCAATAATCTGCAAAAAAAAATGTTCTAACAGGCTAGCTTGCTTATTTTCGAAATATATCGCTTTCCTACTGAAATGATAACATAAACAAGAAACACATTTTAGTTTCTCTAGTTTGCATGAAATGGCACCGGCTGTCTAGCAACGAGTCTTATTTCTTTATTTCTCTACAGAAGTGACATATTGCTAAAATAAGCAAACTAAGTCGTTAGAAACGTTTCGATGGATCTGTAAACCTTTTCTTACTGGCGCACAATGGTCTCTAAGCATGTGGGTCAGAAACGTGATCAGGTATACCCAGGCTACACGAGCCTTTCGAAGGCCTTTGAATCAAATGTCATTTGAGTCTTTGAGCGGCTGCACGACGTTTTCAAAGGCATTTGGTTGAAATGCCATTTGAGTCAAAGGAGCACAACAACCGACCTTTGAAGTTCTCAAAGGCCTTTGAAACGCAAACGCTCGTACTCTCTCAGCAGTTTCTGCGTGCCGTATTTCAAAAATAATTATTTACAAGTAAAACTTGGTTTTAAAGTGCACGATTTTCATATTTCCTTACTTTTTTGTTCTCTATCACTCGATCTACGATTACAAGGTAACTTGGTACTCTCAGCAACGGCAGTGCAAAAAGAAAAAAAAACTGCCTGTTTTGTGCATGTTCTGCTGCAGTTTGGAAGTTGTTATCATTTTATCACTAATAATTGTGTTGTTTTGGCCCAGTTCAACTCTAAAATTAAATTTTATGTCAAGTTAGAGAACTACCTGGACAGCAGTGGCGACATCGAAACATTGTGGGTGAACGGGAAACTTTCAACTGCCTTTGAGAATTATCGTGTAGATTGCAGAACTCCTTCCAGTTCGAATGGCATTTGAAATTTCGAAGGACATTTGACTCAAATGCCTTTCAAATGCTCGTGTAGCACAGGTATTACCGTATTTGTGCGTATAACCCGCCCCTGCATATAATCCGACCCCCACTTTCAGCCCGCCGGAAAAAAAAAAAAGTCCTCGCGTATTGCCGCACATTTGATACAGGAAAGGCTGCACCAAAGCTACTGCTCAAGCAACACATCACATACTATGCAGACAGAAAAAGCGTATATTTAGCAAGTAGAATACACTGACTGCAAGGCGAAAGTCAAATTCACTAATAAAATTCAGTTGTTAGAGTGCGCTCGTCTTGTTTTTTCTTCCTTGTCCTTGTATGTTTTGCGCAATGCTGCCATGGAAGGCTTAGTCAGTTTACTGCGTAGGAGCTTCATGGCACAACGCGCATTGCCGTGAAGCTGCACTAAAGGAAAAACCCCGCGTATTATCCGCAGCCCTCCTTTGCCACTGAAATTTTCGCATTTTTTGTGCGGGTTATACGCGCGAAAATGCGGCAAACCACCAAAATTTGGATTTTGAATTTTTTGAAGTTACAAGGAAGAGATGAAACGCATGAAGGTTCGGTTGCTAGGTGGCTTACTTGACTGCAACTGAGACACGTGCGCAGGTCATCACGGAGAGACTGGGTGGCGGTGACATCCGGTTCAATCTGATGGCCGTGGTTCCCGACCGAAGACAGGCGTACGAGCAGAAGCTGAGGACGCTGAAAACGAATCGCGGCATTGTGCTGGAAGCCCTTCAGCAAATGGTGAGCACTTTTTTTCAGACTTCGACTCACTGCGCTCATCTCGTGTTTTTCAGATGGTTGTGCAGAAATGTTGGTCAGTGAAAAAAATCCCAGGCCATCTCCACTAACGTGAAACCTGGGGAGGGGCGAAGCGTGCAGTGTATAAGTGTATTCTTGGCGCCTTGGCGTTTTTGCCAACGGAGATGAAACGTTCGGGGTGGAGGTGTACAGCTTTGCTGTAAAAGCTCTTGTCTTTGAAGCACGAAGCTCTGTACCGCGAGGCGTAAACGAGTGTCCCGTGTTTTTTTTTTTTTTTTTAGTACGCATTATGTTCTAGCACTAAGCGTAAACGAGTTTCCCAGTGTTTTAGTACCGTGACTACATGAAACAACTATTACGACGACAGGAGACGCCAGCAGCCCCAAATCCCGAGGGGCTTCGCCCCTAAAACAGCACAAGTAAGCAACAATAGATCTTTGCAGTTTTGGGTTCGAGGAGTTGCGAATCTACTGTCATTTGATGCTGTTGCTGTTATCACGCTTGCAGCAGATTCTCGCAAACTTTTTGTAAATCCTGTTTAAACCCCGTTTATTGTCACAAATCTGTTTTTCCGACGGGTCTTTCGTAAATGAAGACATTTGAGGCCAATTTTTTTGCTCTAAGCGAGCGGGAAAAGGCAGCTGACTTTGAAGCTGGCTTCTCTTGCGCCCGCGCCCACGTTGTTTGCTTTACTAATGCCGCTGTCAGAACTTTTCGAAGCAATCATGAGCTCGCAAACACTCATTCACCACTGCAGTAGGGTTTTCTTTTTAACACTTTAGCGCTACCTTGTTTTACTTTGCCCAGAGTGTTTTCTTTTTCTCTCGATGTCTTTAAAATGTCATTCGTATCTCTGCTTTCTTTCTTCCTTATTTTGCAGCGTTTACAGATTAGCAGTCATGCTATTGGTTCGCCAACACATGAGGCTGGGATAGTTTGTGAACTTACAGAAGACATCACTGCAGAGATGTTGCAGAATGAATTGGAATTCTAGAGGAAGTGAAAAAAAATTGCACGTAGGTGCATTGTGTGAACGTGTAACCTTTTCTTTATCGCTAGTGTCAGGTACTGCACCGAAAAACGCATTGACAGCAAGGGGTGAATCGTGGTGGAAAGAAAATTGCAATTACACTGTGGTTTGAAACATACTGACATTCATCATCATGAGCATTCAACATTCATCATCAATTGACATGTGATAGCGATGAATATCAGTGTGCTTTGCTCATGCGTAATTGCAACTTTCAGGCTGCTGCTGCTGCTGATGATGATGATCAATATCAGTATGTTTCATACCACAGTGTACAGTCTAGTCTACTTATAACAATATCCAAGTGCCAAGGAAATCCCATTGTTATAACCGATAATCGTTATAAGCGGGTTGTGAAATAAAAAGACTAAACAGAGCTCAAAACATTTTATTTGCACGCAAGCAAGGTCGAAACTACTGCTTATTTGCAGAAAAGAAGCCATAGTCAGTCAGCTTTGCTTGCTGCACGAAGCTGGCGCACATCTTTTCCAAGAGCATCTATAAGTGCTTCACCTAGCTGAGTGAAAGCGGTGAAAGGCCCTTGGCGGAAACGAAGTCCATGAGGGACTGTATCATGCGTTGGGCCTCCGGCGAAGACAGTACCTGAGTAGGCTGCTCAACCGCGTCGTCAGAGTCGTCATGTCACCGCTGTCCGCAGCACGTGTCCGCGCGACAATCGAATGATGCACTCGGACGTTTCTGAAACATCGCCCCTAACGTCCCTTCCACGAAAAGAATGGAGGCGGTTGAAGAGGCACCCAGTCAAATTTAAAACAGCACGCACTTGACGCAACAAGCGAACGTGCGAGCTGGTGTGGGGGCGATGCCAAAGTGGCGGCGCTGGGAGGGGGTTCGGAAGGTAAACTGCTCTCCTCCTCTTTCACTTCCCGTAAGTGGCGCAGTCGACTCGTTTTCTGAGGTGTGGGAGGGATGCGAGACGCATCACAGTGATCGCGGCGCATGCCGCTGGCGCGGTCGGCGCGAGAGCGTGGCAGCTCGCATTTTCGGTGCATGGTGTAACCGGATTCAATCGTTATATCCGATATCGCGGCACTGAAGCATTGTAATAAGCGGTTTATTTTACCACAGAAAGCATACAAAAGTGGACGGTGCCGTAGTTGTGCACCGTTATATCCGATGTATTGTTATAAACGGTATCGTTATAAGTGGACTCCACTGTAATTGCAACTTTCAGATTGATGATGGTAATGATTAATACCAACACGTTTTGCACCATGTGTAGGAGTAATTTTCGGGCTGGTGATGATGAAGAATGCCGTATGTTTCGTACCACACTGTAATTGCCATTTTCTCTCGAGTAGGATTCGCCCCTTGCTGTCAGTGTGTTTTTCCGGCGCCCTGTCTCCGCCGCCACCCCTGCCTTGTCGACCCGTGATGGAGTGGTGACGCATCTTGCGCAGGTTCGCGACCAGCCAGCGTTGGACGGCCACAACTACGCCAAGAGCCCCCTGATGGAGGCGCACTCTCCCGCGCCCAGTTCGGGGTCTTCCAGCACGGACACGGCCTCCGAGGTGGGCAGTGCGTTCAATTCGCCGGTGAGAGCGTCGCCGCCGGGCGCGTCGCCTCCGCCGCCACCGGGGACCACTCCTTCGTCGCAGCAGCAGAACCAAGAGCAGCAGTCTCAGTGAGACGCGCTAGAAACCCCCGCAGTGAGTCAGCTAGAGGCTGATAATCCCGCTTGCAAGATTTGTTACGATCCAACGGGCGATGGTATTTAGCTTGCTAGGCGACTTTCAAGTTGACTGAATCCAAGTGCGCCGGATACAGGAATCAAGACTGTTCGCTTACGAGGCCTGAAAGCGTGTAGCGACTGGGGTTTATTACAGTGAAGAGCGCTGATCAGACCGACAGTTAAGCAGAACCAAACTGGCTGATCGTCACCGCCCCAGCATCCTCCACCTTGTCTTCCTCAGTCACAGTAGATAGTCCACCGAGAGAACATACCGTATTTACATGATTGTAGGTCGACCTTTTTTTTTTTTAAGTTTGACAATCCATTGTTGGGGGGTCGACTTAGAATCGAAATCAAACTTTGTGCCGCTTGTAACGGCAAGAGAAATAAGAAATCAGGGTGCTACGAGCTGAGGAAAGCGTAACCCCTCGTTTCTATGGTTACGGTCGAAGCGTAGCATTTACCATTGCATACATTGCAATAAAGGTGATGCCGACTTTGAAAGTTGGCGTTCCCGATCTGTGCCCTTTGTCCGCCGTACCTAGAGCGGCTAACCTTCCACCAGCACGTTCGGAAGTGTACTGAACGTGATATGATTGTGTCTACGTCAGCGCTGTGCATTGATTCAAGGGATTCGGTAATACTCATTTTGTTTATTAGAGACGAACAAAACGCTTCTTGAATGCGAGTAACGTACTCACGAATCAAAGGACATCGCGAGCGCCGCTTCTGTCAGCCGCCATGTTTGTTTTGATATCGCGCGGCAGTGGCCGCTGCCGGTAGCTTCGATGGTTGTCATCTCTCAGCGAATGTGTTCTCATGATTGGGAATAAAGTTTCCCGCTCAACCCACAGCGCATGGTTATTCCGGTGCTTATACAAAAGCTTTTCTTTTTTAACATCTACTGCGGCACCACGAGCGTACGGCTCTTGTGGGAGCATCGATCATTGATGGAAGAGCGCCGTATGGGGGGTTTGGTAGTTGACGGAAGAGCTCCTTTTGTGATACGATTTTCTAGGCGGCCGCGTTGCCACGTTCTTGTGTCACTTCTGTGTTGTGCTGAATCTTCCCGTCTGTCATGAGTGCCCTGGGCCCGAAGAACTCTTTCGGTGCTCATTCACAGCAGCGTTCAAACGGGCTGCTTTCTGCACTCGCTTTTTTTTTTTGAGAGAGAGAGAGAGAGATGCAATTTTGGGGGGGGTCGACCTACATTCGAGTCGACTTACAATCGTGTAAATACGGTACGTATTTCTTCTTCCATTAATGCTTGCATTATTCCACTAACACTGAGCTGCGACGAGTGGGCAATTCAAAGTCCTCCTTCGAGCATTGAAGTAGTGGTGCAAGTCTGTTCCAATTGCCAGAAGTTGTACTTAGTATTGAGGGCTATTTTATAGCCTACTTTGTTTTTGATACGGGCTTGCCGACTGCTTCCTTTGAATTTCATTGATTTGGACGACAGCCCCGTAGTGATTGGTTTAGTGTTCGAGATGAACCAAGCGAGACCAACAAAAGCCGGCAAATGCAGTCCGTCCTCTGCAAGAAAGTTGAGCTCTAGTGAGGCAGCACTCAAAACCATTTTTGTCTTCCTTTTTTTGCTTTTCACTTGGAACGCAGGTGCAGCAGCGAGCGGGGAAATCGACCGCCTTGTGGTTGTCCGGCTTGGTGAAGAGCACCCGTTTGCACCGCATGACTTGCTGGCGTTGTTGAAGACCGTGGAGGCAGAGATCAACGCTTGCGAGAGCGCGCTCAAGGACGAAGTCGACAAGCGCCGCAAATATGTGGTAAGCGCTTCCGCGGGGCGCGTTACTGTCTTTATTATTTGTCTAGTTTGATGTACTGGCTCGGAAATATGCAGTTGGCGGCTTTTCAAAGCTGCGTGAAGTGTGGCGACAGCTGCGAATTAAAATTAGGTTAAAATTTTATGGCTGTCATACTAGCGTTTACATATCATGCTTACATATCATAAGGCGTAGATCACCTCTGCTTTGAAGGCTTTCCGCCCCAAACTTAGTTTGTCTTCTACAAAAACGCTTCTTGCAAAACTTCTGAACGTGTACTGCAAACCCAAAGTGTGCTCTATTTAATTCTGCAAACTTATCATTCTGAAAATCGTTATCAAAAGCTTAATCGTAGTGTTTCATGAATCGCCTTCTACTGCAACACAGTGCATGCCAATCTTAGACACTCTACTTTGCATTTGATACTCATTTGCTACCGAGAAAGACGCACACGATCTGGCAGTTTTTTCATGAAGGTAATGCAACTGTCAAATTATTCATTAGCTACAAAAAAGGTTTGCACTTATAAACGACATTCCCTGGCAGTAATGTATTGATTCCGCACGGAAGCCCATTTTCGTTTTAAGGCGAGTTGACTTCTACAGGGTCTTAACCGATTAGTAACCGCACCTCAGGATTTCCTGGAAAGAAATGGCAGCTCCGAACGAAAAAAAGCCGTTTTTGGCATTTACCGACGACGATGCGGCGCTCGCAGGTGGATGACTGTCGACGGACGCACAACTACGACCAGTTCATCTGCACGTTCCTCTCCATGCTTGCGGAGCAGGGAAAGCTGGCCGATCTGGTGGAACAGCAGCTGCAGCCCAAACGACGCCTGCTGCCCAAGCAGACGCCCCCCGACCGCAAGCGGCAACCGCCCAAACCCAAACGACGGCGCTGATTCTTCAGCGCGCTCGTTTTATGTGTCGTTGCCGTCGGCCCTTTTGGCTATCGCGATTTATTTTTCGCTCCTACAATTAGCTGGAGAGGGAAAGGGTTAGCTCTACGTCACCTTGGCCTATCGGAGCCTATCGGTCGGTCGACTTTGCAAGTCCGTCGGAGTGTTTGTAGGCCAACCTAACGGAAGGGTTTTACACGCTATCCAAGTACGTCGCGTAGTTGATTCGCTTTAAAATTAGCTTGGATAATCCAATTTCGTTATTCAATTCAACCGAACGTTGCGGTTCATCAGAGGCTCTGTATTCCGACCTCACTTATCAATTTTTCTGCTTAATTCGACCAAATTCTGCCATTTTTTCGCCGGAGTTGAGTAACTTTGAGTCAAGTGCAGTATCTGCGATTGTCAACTTTTGCTGTTACTGTAACAGCAATAGCCCATTCTCGAATTTGAAAAGGTATATAGTCCACGGGCCACTGAGAAGTTATAATTTGGTGACCTACATCGCATGGTGTGGGTGTTAAAAATAAGAAAAAGAAGTGTAATGCCAGATTGGCGTCTTTGGCAGTCTGGAACTGGTAATTGAAGCTGCCCAATGGCACAAAATGAAGACTGCTTAAAATGTGACAATTTGGGTGAGTTTGAAAGCTAATGGCAGGGGCAGCTGGTGTGCTTACTGATAGTCCAGTTATTAACCTTTATCCTTAAAGGCCAACTGCACTCAAAATTTCGATTCTTGAAAACCTATTTCCGTATAGTTGCTTAAAAGAAAGCAACATGCAAATACAACAGCTGAAATACGCACGTGGACGCCGCAAGCGGCCAGCAAAATCGGCGATTTTGAAACCGAAACCGAGGAGAGCGCGCCTTTGCAGTGACGTGCAGCCGTCCAGCGAGCGGCCGGACGGTCACCAGTTCGGGAGAATGTCTGCGCGCAAGCTCTACGCGCAGCACTGGGTGAGCAGAGCTCGACCGGTTCTCCCGCTGCGTGGCTGGCCAGAGGAAAAAGCCACCGCGGCTGGAACGTCACAGGCGCGTCATGGCTTTTACGCGATCCGCCGGCAGGTGCAGAGTGGTCTTCGGCGGAGCCTTTTTAAACGCTTCTGACTGATTAACGAGGCGTTTCGGGGCTACCACTTGTGTCTCAGCTTATTTGGGGGTACTTACTACGCATTAAAAACAAATTGGCCGAGGTGAAATTTGAGTGCAGTTGGCCTTAAGTAAAGCATACCACAGGTGACTTAGCCATTCTACAATAATAATAACGCTATAAGAGTGACGTGAATTATAATGCTATTATTGCATAATAATATTGTATTGTTTTGATAATAAGTTGTTCTCTCCAGCTAATTGTTGGAGACATCCATGTTCTTTATAGGCGTCTGATGTTTATGACTGGAGCATTTCCCAAGGTGTGGTCTCGAAGGGTGCATTTTTTTCCTCCAAGGCAGCTTATAGGCGACTTCTGAAAAAACAAACACTAGAAACACGCAACATGTGATGTTAGAGTTATTTTGTGAGTTTGTTATCGAGAGCTCAGCTTGCAGCTGCAATAAAGCAAGAAATGCGTTTTACGGAATTTTTGTTGCGGCTTTTGTATTTTGAAGAATTAATAATACCGCTCTTAAAAATGCTATTTGAAGTGCCATTTATTCTTGTAGGAGTTCGATTTGTTTTTTTTTTTGGTAATGCAGATTAAAGACTAAAGTTATAAATCTAGAAACATTTAAGAAACATTTCTAAACCAATTTCAGAGAGTGTGATCTAAATAAGAAAGGTTCGGCTTTTTTCAAAAGGGGGGGGGGGCTGAAAACAGTTGCCTGGTACTAGTACACAAACAAATTCCTGCATGAGATTAGATACTGCAGCCATTTTCAAACCACCCAATGAAAAAAAGCCACAAAATTATTGTCAGGCTAAAATTCTAGCTGACGGCATGAACCTAGGAAATGGTTTGTAGCATTCGACACAGAAATGGGGTATTACGGGCACGTACTCAATGCTGCAGAAGGAATTTGAGCGTGGTAATTACACCAGTAGCAATAATGTGAGAAGCAAAGCAGCCCCCCCCCCCCCCCCTTCCCCCCTTTTAAGTTAAGTAGAAATGTCATGACCAACACGTCATAAAATTTTCTGCCTACCAATACTTTTAAAACAAACTTCTATCAATGAGCTGGAGCTCACAACTTGGGGAACAAAGCTTACAAGCACTGGCACAAAACATCTTTTTTGCAAAAACACAATGCCGCACCTTTTTCTTTTTTTTTTTTTTCAAGTCCTACTTGACGTAAACTTTGCAATGCAGTGAAGTCAGCATTCGCTGCCCAGAACAAGACTTGCATTTAAAAGCCAACTTCATTTTCAAAACAAAACTGCACTTTGAGCATTTCTCCGATGTTTCCGTCTCCCCGCAAAGTTCACGTGTGGCATAGCAGAGGGGGACAATGATGTCAACGTGGTTACCGTTTGGCGCACTCTTTATTGGCATGTCCGGGCAGTTATACAAGGCCCTCGAGTCTGTTTATGTGTGTGTGTTTATGCGTGCATTTTATTTGTGAAAGCGTTGATTGGTCCCAGAGTGGATGGAATGTGAAAGTTGTTCGCTCCCTTTGTTCCCTCCTTGCAAGGTCGCGATGTGTTGCAACGTCCTTGCAACGAGCTTGTTCTTGTTGTTGGCGTCTCTATGTACAGAGTTGGCAGACGACGGCTGCGCTGATGCTGCTGCCTTGAGATCTTTCTAGACCGACGTCTCGTTGCTGTCTCTGAAACGAGTGGCAGTGGATGAGAATAAGAGAGATTCATTGTTGAGAACACACCTGCTGTCTGTCTTTTCTGAGGCCTCTGCTTCGGCTGAAGCCGCTCATGGGAAGAATTTGGATGTGGGAAAATTCGTCTGCTTTAAGGGACACTGCTCTTAAAACAGCTCCTTTTAATTGTTAAGTGAAGTCTGTGAAACTTGTCAGTTTTGCTGCTTTTTCCCACTCATTTCAAATATGCCGTTATTTTTAGTCAGTCAATTAGTTCCCAAGGTAATTAGAGATAATTAGCCATTTTTGGAAGAACAATAGACAAAATAGTGTTAGTCATAAAACTATAATCTGTATTTTCCAATACTATGAACCCTGGTGAGTGCAATAAGAGAAGCGGGACTAATTTTACAGCTCATTATACTTTGGTGGCACCAGTAGCAAGGAACCACTTCCAAATGGCCATTTCAAACGCCAAGGTTTAATGAGCTGTAAAATTAGTTCTAAGCAGTGCATCAAGAAACCGCTTCTTTTATTGCATTCACTGGGGTTCATAGTATTGGAAAATGTAAAGATTACAGTTTTATGACCAACACTGTTTTGTCTACTGTTCCTCCAAAAATGGCTGATTATCTCTAGTTATCTTGGGAAGTAATTGGCTGACTAAAAAAAAAATGGCATATTTGAACTCAGTCGGGAAAAGCAGCAAGACTGGCAAGTTTCACGGAATTTACTTAAAAACTAAAAGGAGCTGTTTAAAATGTCCCATGAAGAGAAAACAGAAGTTTGGTTCATTCAAAAGACTGCCTCGTTAGAATCGTACTGACACCTCTTTTAACATAAACTTTGCTCAAATAAGCTATATAATTAGGGAAAAAAAGGGAATGGCCATGCGACCCACTAGCTCATTTCCCGCAACAGAACCTATGATGTCGTACCAGCCAGCTCTGCGAATGGCGGAGGCCGGCAAAAGCAAACGCAAATTCGGCAGAGCTTATAAGCTTGCGAACGAGCTATTTGCGCTGAATTTAGGGCACATTCTTTTTAAAGCATAAGAATGGTGGGACAAACAGTAGAAGTTACGAAAGCACATGTAAACATAGAAGTACCGATGCGTACTGCTGTTGGTACTGCGCGCACTATGCTTGGTTTAGCTGCACAGCACTGCAGGGCTTTGGGGTTGTCTCAGACGACACTGGCCGAATGACGCAAGCAACGGTGTCTTACGTGACCATATTTGTCGAGCGAGCACCATGTTTGACGAAACGATTATTTTCTCCAAGAACAAAAACAAGCCAGGTTTAAATACGGTCAAAACAAACCAAAGGCAAAAAACGGCTTGCTGCGGTATGGTGGCGCCATCTAGGTCCACTAACGAGGCTTTGCAATGGGCTTTGCGAGGCTTTGCAATGGGATGTCATTGCAGACACGAAAACACACAATTTAGCGGTAAAATAAAAATTTTGACTTAAATTGATCAATTTCTCGGTGAATAAGCATCATTTGCACCCGGACAAGCGCTGGGGTCACTATAAAACACGAAATCTTTCGAATAAAACAAACTTGTATTTTGTCTTCATGGCCCCTTGAAGTTTGAGACACTTATTGCCGTAACAACAACAAGTTTCACAAATTTTGAGACACTGCTTGGAATTCACCTTAAAGCCACACTATTAAGCATGCTTTTGGAACAGTGGCCCATAGTTGCAAGTTCATGAATAGCCCTTCCAAAGCTTAATTAAAGTGCTTGAGCTAATAGAATTTTTAAATCCCCCAAGCTTTTGATGTTCCATACCATGTGACACAAACATCACATATACAAACAAGAAGGGGGTTTACAGTTCTGCTGGCGAGTGAACTGACTCTGTATGTGCGAAACTGTGTGAAGTACATCAACAAACCTCCGAATATTTCTTCTCTTATCCCGCTTATTCCGCTACGCACTCCACTAAAGCTTAACTCGGCCGAACGTCTCAGTCAAGGTTTTCCGACATTCCCTGCCTAAATATTGTATAACAACTCTTAGTTCAACAAAGTCTCACTTGAACAACTTTTTTCTTCGATTCCGTGAAGCTGTTCCAATGGTGCTACACAGAGTGAACAGGTTAATGGAAGCCCCCCAGGTTTTATTGCGTGGATGGACGGGTTTTTAAAAGCGGAAGCTTTCTTAGTGTGACCGATGGCGTCGTGTCAGAAAACTAACGCATTTCCCCATAGACCGGTTGGTCGACCGAAAAGCTCTGATAAGATCTCTGGACAAACGGCGCGTGCGCGAGACCGGGCTTCCATTGTGTGAAACAGTTACTTGAAAATCACGAAAAACGAACGTTTCCAGGTAAGACAATACATGCACGCATCGATCATGAAGGAGTGCAATTTAGTACACCTTTCACTCACAAACAGCGTATCAGTATACATTTACGTCATTCGTAGAAGCGTTTACTTAGTGCAAAAAATCTCGCATGGGTTCATTCTTTGTCTGCGATTTGTGTCTTTGAAGGGTTTGATCACGGCCTTTGCGATCGGCTGCCGGCGGCGCGCCGTTGCTCCGGCCGTCCCATTCGGCGCGTCCCCAGCAAAAACCTGTAATTTGGCTAACTCCGCAACGCGCCGCAGGGGGAGGTGGCGGTTGTTAGCCGACGGTTCGGCAGCTTGCACCCACTCCTCTCTACGGGGTTTGCGGGGCCTGAGTTGCTGCGTGTCTTCGCTGCCGGAATTCGCGTAACTTTTGTGTGAAGCTTTGTTTTGCTGAGCTGACCAACCAAACGATCAGGTCATGAAGTCCGCTTGTCTCAGAAGCTTCGAGGAATAGCACGGAAACCAAGATATGTCACTGTACGGCGAAAAGTTAATCGCGTTTTGCTTGTTGGGCTTGATTTAATCGGTGCAGGACATTTCGGAGCAGGACGGTTCGGTGCGGACATTCCGGTGCGCGGACATTTGGGTGCGGAAACTTTTCGGCGACAGATTTATCGGGTGCTTGCTTGTTGGAACAGCCGTTATATTTTTTTTCCGCGTAGGGTGGGTTATGGACAACAATCGAGAGCAGTCATTGCATTTTTATATTGACGCCGTGTTTGATTTTTGCCAGTTTTTTTTAGAAATCGACCATTTCTATATTTTGTTTGATACCTCGTTCAGGGTACACCTGCTATGCAGCCTACTGATTATTCGCGGGGAGGTGGGCGCAATTTTTATGTAGGTTGTGCTGTCAAACCAAAATGATTTTGCAAACACTGTTGTCGCCAGCATTTTTTTTTTTCATACGACAAGTCTACGATATTGTCATGGAGGAAGAACGGGCCACTTTGAAAACAGCTGCAGCTTCTTTTTATCCTAAATACTAATAAAGCGCGTGCTGCTTGTGCGTACAAAGCAATGATTTTGCCTCATCTAAAACGTTGTCCTCTGTTCACGTGCAGAGAAAGGGATGATGAACATATGCTACCACCACTCTGTCCATAGTGATTGTGAGGTCCTGCTTGCCAATGTTGGTGCAACGTCACGAACAACGCTGTATTCAGCAAAAAAAAAAAAAAAAAAAAAACTGGTTTCCAAGCCCCTGCATCGCAAAGTGGTCATGTGTAAATTATTCTGTCAGTCAAGACAAGCAGACCAGAATGTACGCTTTCAAGGCTCGATGCCTTGAAAGTGTACATTTGTGAATATAAGTGCAGTGTAGTTTGTAAATAGACGTTCAATAAACTATGCAGCTCTTGGACGAGCGTTAAGTACAGTTTTGGTTCCCAACTTTTAGTGTGTACATATAAGTGGATGTTGTCCAAAGCAAACAGAAAGCTGTCATCATTGCTTAACACATGGAATGTGCTTCGAAATCACTAATTGAAAATTTAAATGTCTTGGCTATTCATTCCAAAATAGGCAAAATTGGGCTTGCCTGTGGCCAAACCCAATTACGTTTAAGAATACAATGAAATCGGGGGACATCTGACTTCACGTTTTTTAATTTTTTGCGACTGAAATTGAACCCGTAACTTGCTTAACGCGCATGTGTAAAACAGATTGCCGCATCCTTGAGGCTATCGCTCAGGGTAAACTCTTAAACGTGTTAATCCTAAAAATAGGATGGGTCCTTCCACCCAACAGCCATTAATTCAAAAGGAAAATAAAAACCAGCCATTCGTCACGGGTATGACGCTCTAATGAACTGCATTGACCATGCAGATTATACAAAGTACGTTATACGTTATAACGCGTTAAGCACGTTATAAAGCGAACTGAACGTTATTTAAGCGCCAGAAATTTTCTATTGGCAGCAGCGAATATTGTCCGTGCGTCGAGGGCGTCATGCGGCACATATTAAAGAAGTCGCATAGCTGCAATCTGGCTAAAATAAATACATTATCAGGTTCTATGAGTCGCTTTGCATCCATGACATCAGGTATGCCCTTTTTTTTTATTCCCATACAAAGCGCGAAAGCTGACGAAACGCCATTTCGAGGAGCGCTGCAGCATGCATGCCTTTCGTTTCAACCATCGGCTCCGCGCGCCGCGGTGCGGCGAAAAACGCGCCCACGCCCCTTTTCAACTTACGCTCTCTCCGGGCGATTGGGACGGCCGGAGAACGGCGCGCCGCCGGAAGCCGATCGCGGAGGCCGTGGTTTGATGATCAATTGGGCGCACTTTTGACGCAGTTTTGATACCCCGGAAAGCTTTGCACTTCTCTCAATTTTCTTTAGGAAGGGATGGTAAGTTTTTGAGGTAAGGTTCCTGCCTGGTTTGCTGCTGCGTTTCATGTGTTGAAGAGCTAGACACGCGCCCTAACAATACCAAAGTAGCTTTCAATATGAAAGCTTTCAAAGGTAGAGCAGACAGGTAGATATCGGGGGAGAGGGAGACGCAAGTTAGCCAATGTTTCATCCTCCCTGGTGATTGCATACTCAAGAATAGCAGCACACAGGAAACTCGAGCAGGGTGGTTCAAATGCACGTCGACGTAAGAACAACGCACACCACAGAGAAGGCTGGTCAAGAGAGAACTGCATATGAACTGGCTTGTCCAGTGGAAGCATGGTACGTAAAGAGCATACGCAATGACAGAGTCGGGTAGACAGCTCATGATGCACAGATTCGATGCTGCGTGTCATGAACCGTTTTCCCGATGAGCGCATTCCATGTACGCGTCACGTTGCACATTCTGAGCGATAGTCTGCGCGCATTTGCGTTCTTTCAGTCCGTCCTTTGCTTGCGGTGTGCAATGTTCACACGTCAACCTGTACCCAAGGGGTGACACATTCCATTCTCATGTCAGTACAGGGTGGGCACTTCTGGTGCGATGCAGAACTTTAAGCACAATGCTGAAACGCTGCTCACCAGACCTAACCCGACCTAAAAGGTACTAAAAGCACCCTTATTTATAAAACGAATGCATGTAACTGATCTAAGGAAGCATTTTTTTTTTCAATAAAGAAATCCTTACAATAATAAAATGAAAGATTACCCAGGACGTGAGCATTAGAAGCAGCAACGCTACCCACTAGGCCACGAGGACGAACAGCTAGCTCGTTCCAGCAATTGAGCAAAAAGATTGCAGCAGTGTTCAAAGCTAACCACTAGATGGCGCTAGGTGTTGCAGGAAGTGCCCGGCCTGCATTGACTTGGAATCTGAATGTCGCACCCACGGGTGACTGACCCTGCAAATGCGTTCGAGCCATCTACGAAGCGTGCACACACTCTTTGGCGGTGGAGCTTACACAGAAAGGTGCGCCTGAATCCAGCGTGACGAAGAAGTGCTGCCCGGCACTCACTCGGAATCGGACGCCGCGAGCGGGGGCATGTTGGGCTTGTGGCAGAGGCCCTCCTTGCCCTTGGTCGGCTGGTCGAGGTTGTTGCGGAACTCCCCGTCCTCGTCGGCCCACTGCACGTTCGACAGGATCCCCTGCGGCGAAGGCAGCGGCGGCGGGTTGTTGCTGTAGGGGGAGGTCACACCGGCCGTCGTCGTCGTGTAGCCGCCGTGCGGAGAGGTCAACGACCCCAGCGGGGACGAGGTCATGACCCCCAGCTGCGGTGGGGGCGAGCTCAACTGGTGCTGTCCAAACTGCAAGGGCAGTCCACAGTCCCAAAGACTGCCGCCGTTGTAGATGGAGGGCGCGACCACGTCGGTCGGACCGGCCGGAGCGAGCGAGACGGGCGGCAGCGCTGTCATGACTGGAAGCGGTGGATCTGAAAACGAAACAGGTCGATGACAGTTGGCTCTTTTCGTTCCCCTCCAATGTCGGTTGCATGCGTCAGTCTGCACATCTCTGAACATTCAAATTTGAATTTTCCTTTGTCTTAGCCAACAAATTATTTTCAGCCTGCACCGCAATAGCTGGCGCCATCTGTTGTAGTACAGTTAAACCTGGATCTAAAGAACCTCTATGTAACGAATTCCTGGATTTAACGAAGCTTTTCAATTCCTCATTGTCAGGCCCACTGAAACCCGTGTGTTTGCGACCTCAAAGGCGTTGCGACGGTTAACCTTGATATAACGAATTCGCTACGCTGATGAGCCACTGTTTTTCGCGGTTTTTTTTGAAAAATCGGCAGATAAATGCACTAATTTAGCGAACTTTGCCCGCACCGCAAACTACTATGTGCATCCAGTGTGAGTGCAGGTGTCGTTAGGTGCTAGGCCTGCCTGCCGGCATGTAGTCGCGCGTCTCCACTGCTATCTGTGGTGTTGGTTCGTCGGTGATGAGTTCTGCTACCAGGAAACGAAAATTTTTGTCTTTTCAAGACAAGCTCGCAATTTTCAATGCCGTCTTCACCGGCGACTAAGAACTTCGCCATCCGATACAGTATCCCAGCTAGCACTGTCTTGCAAATTTGAGTGCGGAAAAGAGCATCAAGTTCACGAAAAGGCGTCCTTTCTGCATAACTTTGGTCCTTAAACAGGTTAAGGCATTGAAAAGAGTCAAAGGCAAAAGGGTCATTCCAAGCCAAACGTCCCAGAGAGCTGGGGTAATGGATCTAACAAAATCAGCAAAGTCACAGCAGGAATCGGCAGAAAAATGTTCTCTAAATGAAGTCCAATTTACGTGATTCACAGTGTGACGGGTACGAAGTTTCTTACCGTCGAGATAGAGAAGGATGGGAAAGTGAGGAAAAAAAAAGACTCTCAAGGATGTTTGACTTGACAATATCTTTGAAAGGTTCACACACCTTTCATCACTGGGTCCCATAACTGCTAACAACTGTCAATGCTGGGCTTATGTCTTACTCCACCACTGAGACTTTTTAAGTGGGGAAGAACCCACGTCGGCGACCGCGATGAAAAGTGCAGCCTCTTAAATGCATCGAGACCGGACCTGCAGCCGATCTCCTGCTACATCTGTATCACGTCCATGAACGCAGCGTTTCGGTATGTAAGAGCTCCAACAACTAATCATCTAAGAGCTCCAACAACCTTAACTTGAAACCTGCATGCAACGAAAAGTTGTGAATTTTTGTCAACTTTGTTATACAGTTAAACCTCGATGTAACGAAGTCGGTAAAATCGTAATTTACTTCGTTACATTGAAATTTCGCTACATTGAAATTCGCCGTTATAGTGAAGTGTTCATCCCTGAAGCATTCTTTGAAAAAGAAAACGTGGCGCGCATACACGGCCGGCCACTGTTTGTTTCTATCGGTGCTTAATCGTCTACGCGGGCATCAGCTTGAACCGCATGGAGCATTTTCTTCCCGCAAAAACGCGCCCCGCAAGCCACAGCGCGCTGACGCAGCCGCGGAGACCACAAGCGCGATGCAGGTAGCTCCAGCGACTGCTTCTAACCCGCTCGCTGAAACGCAACTTGAGGGGCAAACGAGAGGGGCATGCGAGAAAAAAAGCGGATAACGTGGGCGAAATTTTCACTGTAAAACGTCATACGCGCCGCTTACGAGAGCGCCCATCAAATATCATCCGCGGCGGTAAGCCTTATCGTCTAGCCAGCCGGCATCCCCGAGCGCTTCGAAGCTCCCGCCATAGGGTGCGCGCCTCCCCATTGGCGAAACCATGGCGAAACTGGTCAGGCTCCTCCCACTGCCGCGCGCAGCGCGAGTCACTTCCCGTCGCCGGCACGCAATCGTGGACGCCGGTGTGAAAAAAACGCACGTGCAAGGCTCATAAAGATTCACAAATGCTTGCTGGGACGACGAAACCCAACAAGCATGAGCGAACTCTAACGAAGTGCAAAGCGGAGGCATGCGGCGGCGGCGGCAACGCCAGAGGCGATTAGGCTTACCACCGCGGAGGATATTTGATGGGTGCTTTCGTAAGCGGCGCGTGTCACGTTTTACAATGAAAATTTTGCTCACGTTGCTCCGCTTTTTTTCTCGCATGCCCCTCTCTTTGCCCCTCGAGTTGCGTTTCGGCAAGCGGTTAGAAGCGGTCGCTGGAGCTACCTGCATCGCGCAGGTGGTCTCCGCGGCTGCGTCAGCGCGCCTGTGGCTTGCGGGGCGCGTTTTGCGTTTTTGCGGGGAGAAAACGCTCCGTGCGGTTCACGCTGATGCCGATTAACCGTAGACGATGAAGCTCCGACAGAAGCAGAAACAGTGCACCAGCCGTGTATGCACGCCACGCAGTTTGTAGGCAAGGCTTACTCAGACTCCGTGGCTCGCTGCATCCGCGGCATTTGGGGGACCCGTGTCGCCGTTCCGTTTTATTGGGACCCCATTTCGGGGCTTGCGTCTCCCAAAATCTACTTCTACAACTTAAATTTCGTGCCTAGTTCTCCATGAAACTTCGTTACATTGAAATTCCGGCAAACAGGACTTCGTTACACAGAGGGTGAAAATACATGGTGTGCATACATTGAAGTTACAAAAAATTCCGTGGTTCGTTACATCGAGGGTTTCGTTACATTGAAGTTCGTTACATCGAGGTTTAACTGTATCAGGTTTAACTGCATTCGAAGCGGCAAAGCGTTCTTGGCTCTGGTGACCAAGTTGTAGCCGCTAACAACATTTAAACGTAATTTGGTTTTTGCCCACATAAACCACGCATCTTTAGCTGTGAGATAGGTAGTTGGACGGCTCACAATTTGAGTTCAATCAATCCGTCAGGCTGGGTCTGCAGTGGTCAGGTTAATTCAACCACATTGCTTTATTATTCTGTTGGAAATGACTACATCTATAACCAATTGACTCAGAAGGGTCGAAGCAACCCGTGGAACTAGAATCCCCAATGATCTCCAGCTTTTTTAAAACCATGAAGAAGGTTTCCGATTCTAAAATCTCATCCTGAGAAGTCTCCACTTTAAGACTCTGCGTTCGGACGCCACACAAAGTGGGAATTTCGACTTGCCTTCCTCGCGAACAGTCGGAAGACCGGCAGTGTCTCTCCATGACGGCTTGGTCTCCTCCTCATCCGAGGAATGGCTTGAGGCAAGGTCGAGCGAGGCGTGGTCCAAGGACATTTCCGAATCGGAGTCGGACGTCGTGCGACGTTTGCGCACCACCTCCCCGGCATCTGGATCTGTCGTTGAATCGGTCGCGTGTTAATTACAGTAACCTCCTGTGTCACACCTCATCTGCACTCTAAAGATGGACCGTTGGTGGTCCTTACCGGTATGTTCCTTACCGGTATGTATGTGGCTCCTCCGATGATGAATCCTTCCGTTGCTGTTCCAGGGGCTACTTGATGTCTTTGCTGTCGAACGGCTCGTCGTCGACGACGTCGAGATTCCGACATTGCGGTGAAGGATGTCAAACGACGAGTTATGGTACGCCAGTGCTGATCTCTAAAAATCCATTAGAGAGAGGGGAAAAAGGTTAGCATCAACTGAAAGTTTTTACTGCACACACAGCAGCAGCTGCAAATCATAGTAAACAAGGAGGGAATGCGAATGTGCGAATATTTTTTTTTGTGAATCTTGCTCCTTAACTCGCAGCATCGGGAAGTGGATCGATCCACTCCACCGCTTTGGAGGTACTTTTTAATCCCGAGCTTTATGCCGAGACACACAACGCTTAATGTCGAATATGCGAAAACGCGTCGTAGCAGCACAAAAGAAAAAGAACAGCCACTAACCGAAATCATGGATGCCCTGGTCCCACTCAGACTTTCGTCATAAGGAACCTTCTTGCCTCGCAACCTCGCCCAAACGTAGCAGAGGTGTTGGCGAACCTAAAGGGCGGAAGATGAGCGTCGCAACACCGCATGTAAGACAGAGCCTCGAAAGAAACGGTAAGAAGTCGCGGAATCGGCTCCAAACCAACCCTTCGGTTCAGGATGCAGTATCCGAGGAAGATGTAGATGCCCGTCACGAGACACATTGTTGGGAACGCGAGACGAAGCGCCGGCGGCTCGTCGCTGACTGACAGGAGTGCAAGCGTCCAACAGCTTCCGACAAGAGGCAGGAGCAACACGCTCACCCATAGCAGCACCCTGGAAGAATGAACAGCCGCAGTAACAATTAGAACGGTATGAACGTGACGCCACCGACATCACGGCGTAGGGTAAAACACACTGCCTAGTGCCACTATGCTTTATTACCAAGTATAACGAGACTGACTAGTACAAGCCAATTGTGCACTTGGTGCAATCCCCTTCTATCTCCATCAACCTCCAACCTACCGTATTTGCACAATTCTAACACGCACCCTGTTTTGTTAAAATTAGCTTCCAAATTCGTGTGCACGTTACAATCGGGTTCAAAGTACTCCCAAACCAGTTCTAAATCTGCGCGATAGAATCGGCGTGAAATAATTTTTTTTTCAATTTTCCTACATAAACTTACCTGCACGTTACAATCGATGCGCGTTACAATCGTGCAAATACAGTATTTCCCTTCTGGCTAGGCTCTACGAGCTGGCTCGCAATGCAAGTCAACTTGGCAAGAAGGGTAGTAAGCACGTCAGGCATATGATGCAAGTGAGCTTAGTGTAAAGAAGTACAAACTAACGCATTTCGGATCTTTCACTGAGAAAGCAGCGAATGTCGTAACCTGCCCTGCTGCTTGCTACACTGCTGAAATCGTCTCTTCTTTCTTCTGTAAACAAGCTCGTTACAATTTCCAGTTACAACAGTGATATTTCCTTGGTATTCCAACAGGTTTGACCACACACACACAGCTGCAAGGCTGCTCTGTAGTCTCCCAGTACACTGAACTTACCAAAGCTGAATCCTCTGATAATTGAAACAAACAGACTAGTTTGCGATAGCTGTAATGCTACAAACTGACTCAACTCTTTTGAAGTTTATGCAGAGTTTCAAAATGTGACGAAATTTGTCGCCTCAGTATAGTAGCACAGCACTTGTACGGGAAGAGGCAGAGATCCCCTCTCCATCCTCTCCCTTCATACCTATCAAATTGCAGACAGACTGACAGTCAGACACAGCAATGACCATGAATATGCTATAGCGAAAGAAATCTAATGCAGGTTCAATGCAACGACAGATTAGTAGCCCATGTGGCAGCCAGGATCTGAACACACAGGAACAGGAGGTGAATCCACAAAAACAAGAATGCAGAGAGAATGAAGTCTTGGCTGTGAGGATTGAACCCAGCCCTTGACTTTTAGTAAGGGCGGTGATTTAAAAAGGCTTCAGTTCCTTCAAAGCTTCCAGAGAATGATATCGGTCAACCGAGGTTATCATAAAGAACATCTTCCCAATGTTTGCACCAACTCGATCTCTCAGTGTACTGACCTCAAGTTCCCAAAGTCCATCACAGTGTCCTTGATCTGGACGCTTGCTCGAATCGAAAATGAGAAGATGATGAGAGTTGCCTGCGTGAAAGAAAGGTAAGGAAGGAGAAAAAAATAAGGGCTGTGACTGCGAGGTGAATGTACCAGTCGTTCTCTATTGGGCACTTTAACAACCATCGTGAAGTACCAGGGTTCAAACTATGCATGTTAATGGTACGTACCAGCACCATGACACAGATAGGTCCCACCATGCTCCACACGATGTTCTCGTACATTGAAAGCCAGCAGCTGCAAAAGTGGAGTACACAAAACAGAGTGATCAAGCTCACAGATGCCACTAAACACGCGCACTAACCTGACAGTAACCACCTGTTACCGAAGGCATGTTACCTGTTACCTAAGAGTTACCTAATGGTTAGAAATGCCGAACAAATTCTCCCGGTGCCTTGTTACGGCCGAGTACCGGGAGTCATGCTATAGCACAAGGGATTCAAGTGACAGGGGTTTCCAAAACATCACTCCACCAACCTCTCAAGCCAACCTTCACGCCAAGTTCTCCTGTTCATCGCATTTGCAGAACAAATGATGAATACAAAAGCAAGGTACGGATGGTATATATTTTTTTCTGCTTTCTGATTTAACTCCGCTGCTCAACTACCAAATCACAACTTCACGTTTCTATGTCACTACAATAGCACAAGTGCAGCAAGCAACTATCACAGCCTTTTTCAGAGCACTACTTGACTGAACTGGGCCCCCAAGACAGCCTCTTATCAAAAGGATTAGACGCATTTTTAAGGAGCTAAAGAAATGACAGGAAATTAAACACCAGGAGGGGGAGGCAGGTCTCATTTACACTAACAATAATGAATTACGATACATTTATTACAATGCCATAAATTCATAAATTCTGCTGCTCACTAATGAGAAGATGAACTGCTCTTCACATAAGCGTAGATTTCCTCCTCACACAAGACAGCAGTGGAGAGAGAAGAGCCATGAGTAAGATCGCAACACATCTCCTCATAAGAAACAATAAAGTGCACTGAAGATGTACCCGTCATCTTTTACTGCAAGCGATTTTATCGTAAGAGGAAGCAACTCTGGGAAGCTAACCTAGTTTCCTGGATATAGATCAGACTCGCTCAATGTCTAATAAGCCCTGAGGCTATTAAACTCCAGCTTTGAACGTGTCCTGGAGGAGCTAGGCGTGCTTCCAACTGAAGATCTGGTTGTGCTTGGCGCATCTCAAGACAACACACCGAAGTGTTCAGGATATTTCTTAAAAGAAAACAAATAAATAATGTGAGGTCCCGTTTATTGACGTTTTTCTTTTTACTCCCCAAGTCCTAAAATTTATGCATCTATGCGAGATTTCATTCGTAAACACAACAACAAGTCTGAGTTTTTCTAGACACCATACTTTAGCCCTACACGGTATATTATTATGATGTCGTGGCAGCGATGTGTCGAAGTAGCACTCACAAGTTATGGGTGGCGTAGTGGTCGGCACGGACGCCGACGGCCAGGCCGACGACCACGGCGGGCGCGCCGTACCCGAGGGAGTAGTAGAAACGCATGTGGCCGTGGTTGACGTCCTTCATCTCGGTCAGCATGCGGTACAGGTGCACCGCGTCCAGCGACAGCCACGCAAACACGCACAGGAAGCCGTAGTGCAGCGAGATGGCCAGCAACTTGCACGGGAACTGGAACCAGGAACCACGACATGGCAGACAAGGGGGGAAAGGGGAGGGGGCATATGACTCCGTTATTGCCCTCCTCTCGTTGTCACGTAGCGCGGGACGACACAGGACTGTTTAAAAGGGCCCTGCAACACTTCCGATAAACACTTTCACTCTTTCCGTTGTATGTGGAAGCACTGCGAAGGCTGTGGTTATTGGCAGCTGACGTAGCGCGGGACGACACACGTAGCGCGGGACGACACGTAGCGTGGGATGACACAGGACTGTTTAAAGGGGCCCTGCAACACTTCCGTATCGTATGGTATCGTATCGTACGTATCGTATCGTAGGGCATTGTATGCGGAAGCACTGCGAAGGCTGTGGTTATTGCCAGCTGACAGCGGCACGACGCGATTTCCAAATCCCAGCGGATGCGCCTTGTAGTTTCTGCTTTTCTTTTGTTGTGGTTTTCTTTTAGGCGACTACCGAATGCATTCATTGCTGCGACTGAAACGGAGCTGGACAATAGCCACGACATTACTTTAATTACGTCATTCGAGCTCTCAAACAATGCCAATACAGGGAAAGACAGAAAAATCTTTTGAGAAGGTTTCTAAAGTTCCTGACTGCATAGAGTACTAATTTTTGGCTGAGATACTTCGTGGCCTCCTATTATAAGTTGGATGTGCCTGTTGACTATGTTTTTAAAGCATTTGAGGTTTAGAAAAAAGTCAAGCAATGTGTTGCAGGGTCCCTTGGAGAAATAAAGCTTATGGGAGCCGACTCGTGCTCCGCAATGAACTCGGAGAATGCACAAATGCTAAAGAAGCAGTCGATAAAGTGGCGTGCAGACACGATCATAGGCGAATAGAATGTCGCCGTGTTCGCTCTCCATGAATTTATCTCAAGTGCTTTTTTTTCTGGAGGCATTGGATTTGATCGATTATGTTGTTGATCAAACAGGAACATTCTACGACAGTGACCGCAAAGTTGTACCCTTTCCCTATCAAACCAGATTGCCAGTGCGGCGTGCAAAAGGGGGAAATGTGAGCTTCACTTGAAACTTGGGATAATATAGTCAAATGTAGCCAGGCACTACTAAAAAAATCGTAAGTTAACGAATTAGAAGGTGTGGTTCGCAGCGATACATACACCTCAGCCTGTGTATTTTGTTGGGGTGTGCTTGTAAATGTTTAAAATCTTTAATACAAATTGAATATGTTTTTATTAAATTCAAGAATACAATATCTTCGAATATTCAGTTCTGATCGAATCACTTGAGTGCTTCCCGATAACTTTTTCTTTTGTACTGCACAGAATCTTTAATGGCCGGCGAAAGCCCGAAATGCAGAGGTGCGCGAATACTCAAATATATAACTACGAATAGAGTAGTGTCCAAAAATTCAATTCACCCATCAAAGAGCTAATATTCGGTATATTCCGCGCATATGCTTACAAGAGTGCGACACAAGCCTCATTTCTAACATGACAGGTTAAAATCCTATGCACAAGTCGTGAAAGCTATTACTGAGCACCACATTTGCCAGTTACATCCAGTTTCTTCTGACTCGCCCGATAAAACAGGACACTTTGTCCAGACATCCCCGGAAGGTAACTCATAAAAATGAGACTTGTCCCAACCAAAAATTTACAGCCGTTCCACTATTGTGAAGCTGGAAATCTGGAAGACCGGTGAAGCTGTACTGGTGAATGACTATAAAGAACTATGCATGGTGACTTCCTATATTGATCGAATAAGGACATAGTATATGCATAACTTCCACAGAATTAATCCCAAATTAGTTCTTATATCATTTTTGCCGGGATGGTGTTGATAAAACAAAAGTTACAGCCATTCTATGTGACTACACTCCCTCCATATACAGATGGCCACGCACTGACAGCAGCCAGGAATTTTGTAATGTTTACAACTCCACTATGAACTAACTGTGACAAGTAAATGAAACCCGGCGTAATCACAGAGTCATCACAGTGGTGAATTTCAGTATAAATTTTTCTCAGGATACCTACAATAGGCTGAGAGCTCAGGGTTGCCACCTGGCCGGTTTTTGACCGGCCCGACCGGTTTTTTAAATAGCAGGTCGGTTGCTGGTCGATACTTAAAACCGGCCATCACTTTGCCGGTTTTTTGGCCATCAGGCCACGATTATGATCGTTTTGGCGTTTTATAAGCATCAATTCAGCAACTATGACGATAAATATGTGCTGACAAGCTGTGCAAAGACACCTGAGCAAAGAAAATACGTCACGGGTTTCCAGAATCACGTTCACATTTTTGCACAAATTTTATGCTGATTTTTTGCTAGAAAAACGCTACAGTAACCGACATTGCATGGCAAAAAAAAAAGTGGCGGCTATTTTTTAACACAAATTCAATTTTCTATATAACCCCCCACTCCCTTCCTCCCCGGAAGGCCAGTTTTCTTTTGGGGGAAAGGTGGTAACCCTATAGCTACAGGGCATTTTAAACTAGCTCTGTTCCAAGCACGTGTGATTCCTTGTCGCCACGACCCGATAGACGCACGCAATTTCGTTCAGAACCTAGTGCAAGACAACTTGGCTGTAAAATGTGTGCGGTGTGTGTGTGTGTGTGTGTGTGTGGAGAGAGAGAGAGAGAGAGAGAGAGAGAGAGAGAGAGAGAGAGAGAGAGAGAGAGAGAGAGAGAGAGAGAGAGCATTTAATGAGCTCGGAAGCAGCAGCAGCGTTACCTCCTGGTAGAGCAGCGTACGGCGCAGCTTGAGGGCGACCAGGAAGAGGAGCAGGGAGACGAACAGGCAGCCGACCAGGTTCCGGTGGATGGCATTGGAGTTGGTGCAGGTGCCCCTCAGCAGGCTCAGCACCAGCCAGGTGAGCAGCAGCATGCACAGGGCGCCCACCAGGCCCGACCAGGCCACCGCCCCTTCCGCTGTCGACACCTCCGCCAGGTGCTGTGATGGCCAAGAATGGGAGGAAGAGGCACGGCCATAAGACTGGCCCTTGGGGGCTGCCACGGGGGTGTGGGCGGCATATGGGCAGGTATGCCACATTTATTTGGTTCTAACTAAACGTTCCCCTTTTCGTCTTTTTTTTTTTTGGTGGGTAGGGGGAGGGGGGTGCGCAATGCTTAAAGCAGGAAGATGTGCTCTAACTACAGGGTGGTTAGAATAGAGAAAACATGGTGCAGCCACTCTACCCTTCGAAATTTGTATGATTTTGAAGTGTGCGGGGGCATTTTGTCACCACCGTATATTGTCACGGTTCACGAAACAGGGCAAAAACTACAAGCTGAGATGGAGAGGATTTTCCTTATCTCATCTCGGCAAACAAATACGTATATATAGCAGGTCGAAGGTGAAGGGACGAGACGGGGGGCACTAGAGACACTTTCCCCGGCATTCCGGAACCAGCTAGCTTCCTTCTCCAGAGGTGACTGGGGTCACGCTGCAGTGGCGCCTCGAAATAGGCATCCGAAGGTAGCCGTTTCAATCGCGCAATTGCTAGAGTACCCCTTCACAACAACGTATACCAAATATTATACCTCCGCATAAAGCAGGAGCCGCACAAACACGCAAAAAAAGATCCCTTCTATCTTTCCTTGTTTACCTACCACTTCCTCATCGCCATACTGCCGCGCCCTGACTGGCGGCTATATCCTCTGACGCAGCCTCTACGACGCACGAAGCAGTGAACAGTATGGTGCCGCTATTGGTGGGCCCCTTTAAATGCTGTAGCCAATCAGCGTTCTTGGCTCTGGGGGAAATGCGGGTGCACGCAGCGCTCCTGACCCGGACAGAACGGCGTATCTCAGTAGAAACGAATGTTGATCGTTGCTATCCGTCACACAAGCTTAGCTGAGGTAGTATATATATATATATATATATATATATATATATAGCGCTGTTTACAAGGTATGAGTAACGTTGAAAAACATGAAGGGCCTCTGCAGGCTGAAACGCTGCTACATGCGTGACCGCATTAAGCATCTGCCAGCACGGGCAACAAGGAGCCCACTGTGCGGTGTATGCACAATATGACATACACTGCGGCAGCTAAAAGTTGTCACCGTCCGATTGCTTGATTAATTGTACGGTTTAATGCGCCGACGCAACGCAGGCGATGAGGTGCGCCGTAGTGGAGGGCTCTGGGTTAATTTTTGACCACCTGGGGATCGTTAACGTGCGCCGAAATCTCGTACACACGAGCATTTTTGCTTTTCGCTTCCATAGAAAAAGCGGCCGCCGCGACTGGAAATCGAAAGCGGTACTATTGCTGAAAATCAGTTTAATGCGTGAGAGGGGTGATAATGCAGTGAAAGATTGCGCTTGTGATCGTCGTCAGCGTGGCTTCGTAAAGCGGTGACTGTATAACTGCGGCGATGCTAAGCCTTTTCTGAGCGTCGGCCTTGGAGGGACCTATTTGCTGCGACAGTGCCGCATACGGAAACGCTAATGTTTCACTAGTCGTCGGTGTAAATCTTCAATTACTGTCATGAGCAAGCCTGTTGCGTTTGGGACCCTCCTGTCTGGCCTTCAAACGTCCTATCCTGCCTTGCCGACGCGGCCACGGCCTTCGCGAGGAGCACAGGATCCTGCACGTCGGCTGCTAAAAAAATAAGCATGACATACCGCCAAGCGGAACCAATGGCTGTGTGCATCTGGAACCTTGCCCTGTTTCTCAGGTGGTCAGCGACGGTGACGTCGCAGCTTCCATTTTAAAGGCGTGATGAGAGTGCAAGAGCTCCAGGCCTTATTTCTGGTCATTTTTGATGAACGATAACTCAGCAACGCTTTCAAACCACTTTTGCGGCAGAGCGTTCCTTGGATGGTACTCCAGCGATTGCGCACGTAAAATCACAACCTTTGGAACCCTGTTTAGGGCCCCTTTAAAGTCTTTCAGCGTGGTTGGCCCCTCACAAAGCTTTCACCGTGGAGTGCAGCCCGTCCGTGTACAGAAACGGGAGAGTTTTACTGGAGCGATTAAGGTTTCGTGGACTTTGCTGAATGAGCCACGACTCAAATAGAAGTCTTTTTCTCCAGTTCGTTTCATTTCGTCCTTGGGGATGGACCACAGGAACACAGTGACTATCAGAAAAGATTTCTAGTTAGAGTTAGGATAGAACAAAGATAGCAAGATGCCGCAGAATACAGGAAAACTTACAAAGCACACCTTCTGTCTTGTCTAAATGCATTTACAATGATGAAGTTACTTGTATAAAAAAACAGCTTTGCTTTAGTTGCTTGAGCTCTTCGACTACCAGCCTTGAACTCACCGAACATACCGTATTTACTCGCGTAATGAACGCTCTTTATTTTTCCCATAAAACCAAAGTGAAGTTGGGAATGCGTTTATTACGCGGGGAAAAAAAATATTTTGATGACTAAAGTTTGGGGTGTGTTCATTATGCGAGTGTGTTCATTATGCAAGTAAATACGGTAGTCTGTGGCGAATGTGATTACTTTTTCTCCCCATCAGAATACATGTGATAAATGAATACCCGATACCGTCTCAAACAGTCAGCGGTGAATTTGTGACCGATAATCAAAAAACCTCACTGACTCATCACTTGCCTTGAATATGAGCATCACCTCAAGTACGTTTCCAAACATGAGAGCCATTATGAATATGACACTCGTACGCCACGTTTTCAACTAATCATTACAACCTGCTCCAAACACTAGTTTAATTATTTCAAATACAGTAGAACCTCGTTATAAGAGACACTGTTACAAGAGACACTTGGTTATAAGAGACATTTGAAAATGGTTTGGTAGGTTTTCCTATGTTCACCATGTTAGCAACATTGCTTACAAGCAACGTTTTTAGATTAGGTCAGTTTGCAAACTGCGCCTCGAGGGGCGGCACCATTTTGTCGCCATTCCGACAGGTGGCGCTGGCGTTGCGTTGAGATCTAGCTTGGGAAGCGAGGCTCGCCCGGGCCGTGTGTTTTCGCTGTGCTGTTGGTGCTCGCCTGTTCGTCACGTCTGTATTAACGTATTAGCTCTGTGCTGTCATCGTGCGTACATGTTTTAGTGGATCTCTAAAGTGTCGGTGCGGTTTGTTGACGTGCTGCGCGCCGGGCTGCCATTCGGGGTATGCTTCGGAAGCGGCAAAGTCCGTGCATCGGCATTTCTTCAAAGCGCCGAAGGGTCCTGACGGATTGAAGGCGTGGGAAAGCGCGATTCCGCGGAATAACTTGAAGGTTACGCCATAAACATACGTTTGTGACATTCATTGTGAGCATTCAGACATCGTCAACTGTTACGAACACGTCGTGAACGGCCAAACTGTAAGGATACCGTAAGGCAGGTGGACTCAGAGTGACGGCGCGGCGCCCCGTATTTTCCCTGACATAACTGGGTATCTGTCGGCACCAAAGACATCAAAGTCATGCCGAAAACCACCCAAATGGATGACAGTGGTTCCCGCCTATGTTGCGTCCTGCCAAAATGATGGGCATTTGCGCGATGAAACTGGCGTAAGTGGCGGTATGAGTGGTGTAGAAAGCGCCGAAGTCAGCACGTAATACGTTGGGAACTGAGCTGTGGTTCGCGGTTATGCAGGAATTCAGCAAATGTCCGACATTTCAATCGTAGAATGTGAAGGCTTCGCCTACCCAGGTTGTCTTCTCGGTTGTCTCGAAGATTCTGGGTGCAATTGTGCTGATTGAGAAGGATGCAGTAGTCGGGCAAAACTTGTCGGTTGAAGTTAATGCTTGTCCCGCCGTGTAGCTACAGCGATAAAAATGGGAATATTCACCCCCAGCTGACAAGGCAGAAGAATGTAGCAACATTTATTCGCTACATTGTTGCATCATCCCTTAAAGATCATCCCATTTGTTCCAAGATCATCCCTTGGAACAAATGTTACCTGTTTCCAGACGTTTCATCCGCAACAACTGCCGTGAAAGGGCATGCAGTGTGTGTGGCACAACATATTCACGGGGCTGTCAGATCAGATCCCTACCCAGCGCGCTAACTAAGGCGCCGTGCTGCTGGACGCAAGGACTCGGGTTCGATTCCTGGCCACGGCGGCCGCTATTCTGATAGAGGCAGAAAGCGAAAACACCCGTGTGTTCGAGATTTCAGCGCATGCTAAAGATCCTCTACGTGTTCAAAATTAATCTGGAGCCCTCCACTACGGCGCGCCTCATCGCCTGTGAAGCGTCGGCGCATTAAACCTCTTATAAATCAATCTGACTAGTCAAAACTGAGAAGTGTTGCCTATCTGTAGATTGCAAAAAGAAACGAGCAGGAAAAATCAACGTAGAAGATAGCATAAGCAATGTCTCAACGGTAAAACTACCAGGCTAAACGCTTTAAAAAATCGGCATATCAGGGCTACAAGAAGATAAATGAAGGCTAAACGCTTTAAAAAATCGGCATATCAGGGCTACCAGAGGATAAATGAAAGTTTCTGTGACCCTAACAGATATTCCATCAGATTTACAAACCAACAAAAAAGAATAGCAGTACAACAAACATTCTCATCCGAGAAAACGTTTATTTCTTATAAGAAACCTCATTTATACCTACCAAATAAATTAAAAAAAACATTGGTTTAATAATTGGTTCAATTTTCTTTGTTAACAGCGAAGCTGTTTAACAAATCGTAATTTTTCGTGTCCGCAGTTAAAATACCAAGAATTTGCTGAGCGCGTGCACGTGAGCGCGCACGTCAGCACTTGGTTTCCAATCGGCTCACCCGATCAGTTTTGTTGGGGTTATAAATATGTTCTCGTGAAAACGTACCTACTGCATTTGCTTCCACAGCATAAATAAAAATGTCGAGGCGCCTTTTCTTGATTCCAAGAAGATGGTTGACTATTGTAGTCTTTCCCGCTGTTTCAGTAGCGTAAGGCGTGTTCGGATATGCTTTAAACATTATTGAGCTATAAGGGATCTCGTACTGTGGAAAAATAAATGGAAAAATAAATATATGGAATGGGAAGCAGCCGAAGACAAGCGGACTGTGCAGTGTTTGCCTTGCCTTTTTTTTTTCTTAAGTACAGCTTGTTTCTCGTCATAATGTCGATAAAAATGTAAAGCTCTTGACACTAAAGCTTAAGAGTAGAGCGAAGTTGGATTTCGCATGTCAAAGAAGAACATTAACGGTGTGCGGTGATCGTTCACCGGCGCCTTTCCAAGCAAGGAGTAGCAGACGACGCGCCGAGACCGATCTCAACGCTACCGCAGCGCCACCGCCTGGTCGGCGACAGCACCGGCCCGCGCCGCGGTGCTTGGAAGGCCGCGCTCTTTGCCAACTGACCTAATCTAAAAACGTTGCTTACAAGAGACACGGTTACAAGAGACACTCTGTTACTAAGGGCAACTTCTTTAAGTCCCTAGAGTAAATTCTTCACTATTTAGAAGAGACACGATGAAAGGGGGGGCCTTATATGAAGGAACTTGAGGAAAACTGCCCTGAAGATGAAACTTGGGCCTGCATCCAAGAGATTGCAGAGGCTCCAGAAACTTTTGAGGAGTTCGTGTCTGCCAAAGTGAACCTTGTGTGTTCGAGAAGCCTACAGATCATGCGATCCTCGCATAAGTAAATGGTGCCCCAGAGGATGAACCAGAGGAGTAGGATGATGAGGGTATTGTAGGACAGAAAGTGTCAGCAGTTAAGGCTGACAATTGTCCAAGAGCACTTTAACGGTACCGTGAGAACAGGAACGCTTGCAAAGTGAAGTGCTTTAACTACAAATGTTGGGAAGGAAACTAATACAATCTGCAGTCCCTACCTGCTACTACTACAATGAATGACTTTCTTAGGTCATAATGAGAATTTTCTTGTCGACCTGTCTGAATATGCTCTGATACTAATTTATAACAAAGTGGTCAGGTTCGACTCCGCATTGTTTTTAGAATTTCTGGTTACAAGAGACCTTAGTTACAAGAGATATGTTTCCCGGGTCCCTCGAGTGTCTCTTGTAACGAGTTTTTAATGTACTCATGTGCGTTTCACATCAATATTTTTTGCAGTATTCTCTGTTGCCTGACAAGACTACGTGATATGCAATAAAACTGCAGTAAAAAATATTCCATCGGAATAATTCAAACATAATTACTATCTTCCACTACAATTCAACTCCAAAAACTTAACTTATGCTGCTACAGTCTACAGGTGGAAAAAATTTGTCAGAAAAAAATTTCTACAACTCAATGGTGGTCATAACTAGAGCCAACTAACAACACCATTAAGGGGTTGGAATAAAGTGTGCGACAAAAAAAAAGCCACAATTCCGAGATAAATCAAAAACTAACGAAGGCCAGCTCAGCTGTTACTTACCTCACGGCTGACAATGTCCGACAAAACAGCGAAACTACTCAGGTGGTCACACGAGCAGTTCACGTACGCTGCATCGAATCCTTCGACCTTGCATCCCCGGCTCGACCACTTGCCACGACCACTGGAGAATAAAACAAACGCAAACGTGCATAAGCAGGAAGAAATTTTCAAGAAAAGAAATTCAGGGAAGCTTGCACTCAGGCGCCAGACTTGAATGGCGAAGCTGTTGTGGGTGATCATTGACGAACACATACTAGTTGGGTTTTAGTGTCGTCGAGGTGTTGCGATTGATGTCGGCGGTATGGCAGCATTTCAATGACCTTATGTTGAGCAAGGCCGGAATGCGCTCGTCGTTTTGGCCGACGTTTTCATACGCTACTCAGCAAGCACGACTTATTGTCTCTAGCAGATGCTTTGCAGGCTGAGCCTCTCGCAGTAGAGTGGCTTCTTTCCCTCGGCCATGCGAACTATCCACGACTGGGCTGTGTAGTCAAATGGTCACCGACAGCAGCTTTGACATTCAAGTCGCGGCTCTTCCACGGTACAGACCAATAGTTGAAGAAACTGGTTATCGCCGACCAAAGGTGTAGTTAAAAAAGGCTAAAAAGATGTTTCGGCTTCCATACGGAAGCCTTGTTCACTGCACGGAAAGGCGCGAAGCTCGAAGCTTTTAAGAAGTGCGTTGAAGTAATCGCCCCAGGCATCTTGCACACGTAGGCGGGAGATTGCCTACATTGTGGTTCAGGGTTTTTTTCCGTAGTTTGAATCATCAGGGACTCAAGATTCAACTATGAATCTTTCACCCGATCAGACGAGATTTTGTCAAGCCTTAGATTTCATTACGGTACAGACCGCATGCGCACGACGACACGAGGACGAATGAATGAGAGGCGTAAGCTTTGATGTGTCTTTCTCGTCCCGAGCAAATGTTGCCACGATAAGGCGAACGCTGGAGTTTCTTTGTGGCCAATGTTGGCCAGTCTTCCTAAGTGGGTATGCTTGGCTTGATGAATGTGTGCTCCACGAGGCACGTGGCGAACGCTGGAGTTCCTTTTTTTTTTGCTTATATTGGTTAATCTTACTAGGTGGATATGCTTAACTTGATGAATGTGTGCGCGAGGCACGCGTGCGCGAGTGCTTGGCCTTTTCTTTGAATTTCTAACTGCGGACACCATACACAAATGATTTGCTCAACAGCTTCGCTCCATAAAAAAAGCACAGGGCAAGAGCCATGGCTCAAATGAAGGCACAGGTGTGAGCGCGAGAGCTGACATGATTTGCAACTTTTCGTGGAAGATGAAAGTGACGTGAGAGTGCAACAAGGAGGTAACGGAATGGCCGATGTGCACACGGGTAAGCACCCGTTCCCCAAAACCCATCATCCTTCAGCCTCTGTTAGGGTTTACAGAGGTGTAAAGTTACACTTTCAACGCACAGCACCAACATGGCAAGATATGCCAGCTTTCTCAAACCTACAACTGTAGGCTGAAGTAATCGCCGAAAGCATCATATTGCGTCGACCCCTTCACTTGATAGAGCCATAAACATTTGAGGTTTAAAGACAATAGACTTTACTCCAAAATACATTCCGAGTAGTCGATGGTAAGTGCTGCAGGGTCCCTTTAAGGCAGATGGCATAGAGCTGGATGAGACTTGACACACAAATCCCTCCCCCCCCACCCCCCCCACCCCTAGCCAACTTCTGTCATTATGGCGTGTTGTAACGCTATCATGAATACGCACCTATCATCCCCACTGTGAATCGATGCGAGCATTACCTGGAAGAGAACATCCAGAAGACGCACTGGGGCTGCTCGCCGCGTGACTGGATCCTCGGGAAGCGGAAGCGGACCTTGATCTGTCCGACAGGTGTGCCCGCATTGGCTGGCTGCACCACCAGTGTCGTCACGGGGCTGCCCAGGGCCAGCTCGACGCCAAACTTCTGCCTGGGGAACGCGTTCCGAGTGGCATCAGACCACGGCAGGGCAAGCACCGATAAAATAAAGCAGGAACAGGCTCATTATAACCACTGGAAGCATTGTTTGAGTGTTTGTTGAGGAAAAAAACGATGCTCTCTGGTCTGCTCGCGTTCACATTCAATCTGCCCGTTTCCTCAAATGACGGGAGGAATGACATAAGAGCCCATGGTGGGTTATTTAAAACCGCATTCGAGACAAAAATCTGCACGCACTAATCAAAATATTCCGCAAAGTACCTTTAGTAATGCTCTGGCATTTAAAAATAAAGGGAATAAACAGAGATAAAAACTAAGAGGATAATACACCTTCAACTGCAAGATAAAAATATCTTTATATTTACGATAAAATATATAAAAATAAATCTTTATCTTCATAAATAAAGAAATGGCAGCATCTCCACTCCGTGGGTGATGGCGAGGGTGCGGAGTACGGGGACTCGAAATGACATCCAAGTTGCGCTTTTAGTGACATCCGATTTGTCCCCCAACCGTCATTCAATTTGAGTCGAGAGTTGCACCTTTATTATTCCCTAAATGAAACTGCAACTCATGGCTCAAATCGAATCTTGCTTGATTTTTGCTTGATGGTGGTGTGTGCATGGATGGACGCGGACAGACACTGTGAGGTCCTAAGGCACTCCGCACCATTACAGGCGAGAGAGTAAGCCATTTGGGTACTAACTCACGGTCGTAGCCCAATGGGCAACACGACTGACACTAACTCTGTCTGGTCTACGAGGCACAGGCTCGAATCCTGCCGGTGCCTGTGTGATTTTTTGCGATTGTAAATGCTACGCGCACGGACACTGGACCAACATTGTGGGGTCCTAAGGTACTCCGCACCTAATAAAAAGGAAAAAGAATAAATAAAGATAAGATAAGACAGAGAATAAAAAAGGATGAAGCCAAAAAGACTGCGCTGATGTGCTCTCTTCAACACTGGTGTGTGTAGCAAGCATGCCAGCTCTCTTCAGAGGCTCTTGCATGGAGCAAAACCAAAACCGGAGGGGAACTCTCACTCCATGGGCTCACGCTACAGGAGTGTACTAGGCCACTTTTTGAAGCCATCAAAAAACACTGTGCAATGTGTTTTAATTAATCCCCGAACATGGCTCAGTGAGCAGGAACAGAATGCTCTGCGCTCACCTGATGGTTTGATCGTACGATGCTGGGAACAGGCCGTCCAAATTAGGGTACGTCGTGTACACGACGACTGCCTTCTTTCCCAGGGCACGCGAAGGCGATTCTGAAAAAAGGAACAAGCAGGCAAGTTAGCAGTATTCGTTGACCTTCAAAAAATAATTCACCAGGGCATGCGTCCTGAGCACCTCATCCTTTTCTTGAACCAAGCATTCAGCATCGTCTTTTATACTTGGAAGTGCAAGGTCTCAGAAAGCAGTCTGAAATTTTTCTCCCTGCTTTATATGTTGTACTGGGTTGTGATGTGCTCTTACGCATCATTATTTCCAAGCACTTAATGACTGAGAACCACAGCTTTTGTGCGGAATCTTGTTTTTAAAGCTTTGTGTCGGAGAAAATAAAGTAAAAATTGCATTTCAAAATTAAGGGGTCACGTGGGTCGAAAAATCACCATTTTTTTTTTCAAAATATGTCGATTTTTTGTTTTCACTTGCATTATCATCTTTGACTATCCTTCTTTCATGGGAACAAAAAAATGAAAACGAAATACGAATGAGAACTTAGTGAAAAACGTTTCTCAATGGCTCGTGGTGACCCAAGAAATCGTGCAATCAAGCTGAATTTCGGCCATCTTTGGGAGTTTATTGCTGCACGGCAGCGCAGCTGGCCACCATTTCGGTCACTTGGGAGAGGTAGACAAAGCCTTCTTCTCTCAATCGAGCCATTCGCCAGCTCCGTATCTCTGCGTAAAAATTAAAAAAAAAAATGTCTTCCTTATTGTTTTGAGAGCTCTTACGGGGTATTTAAAGGGACAGGAAACCGATTTTTGTCGAGTATATGTTCTCTATCCGAAATGAAAGGGCATCCCTTAAAGCACCTTAACGAGAAACAGTTCTGCTGATAACGCCCCAGAACTTTTTAAACCGAAATTTTTAGATCTACGAGCCGTATGTGCCCTCCCAAAAATAATGCTGGCAACTATGACATACAGTAGGGCAGCAACATACTTTTGTCTGTATGCGAGATAAAGAGGTGATATTTAAAATCTTGTCCCCAGATAAAAAAAATGTGAATCGCCGGCTTTCTTATTCCTTTGTGTGCATTTTTTAAATCACCAGTCTATTTTTCATGAGGGCGCCATCTGTTGGGATGGACAATAGGTAGAATCTGGCTTCACGTTGTAGGGGTCAGAAGTTCGATTCTCCCCGGGCGCATCCCTTTTTTTTTTTTTAAAGATGCCGTTGGCGTATTTAAAAACTGAAATCAAATATTTCGGCAGAAGAAACGCCCCTGGCGCAGGCAGAATTGTCAAAGCTCCTTCACTGGGTCTGTTCACTGGACGCTGTCATTGGTTCTGAGCATGGAGGCTCAGTTAGCCACGCTGAGAGCAACCCAGCGTCGGCGGGCGGCGTGTCTCAAAAATTTTCAAGATAATGTTTAAAAATACATATGCAATTTAAACTTATACATATACTTGTGTTAAAAGGTATTCAGTAAGTGAATAAACATTTCTTCAGTTACAGTAGCTGCTAGGTTTGCAGGTCACGTTTGTACACTACGAACCGCCACCCTTCCGATTTCAGAAAGTTTGCTGCCAAATTAAAATTATTTCTGCTAATTTGTTAATAAATTGCTTGCGGTTACCGAGCTAAATAAATTGCTGGCTTTCATATCAGCTAGAGAACATATACGCGACAAAAATCAGTTGTCTGTCCCTTTAAATCGCATGACACGAAATCTGGACACACCATTGGCTCTCGCAACTTGTGAGCTTCCATCGCCTCCATCTTTCTGTTCGCTAGACTTCGCGCTATCTTTTCTATTCCCTTATAGTGTGTTTTTAATCATAAACGGTGAGGAGAAGCATGACTTTCGTCGCTGCAAGTCCTGGACTTCACGCCCATACAAGGGAAAGCACAAGCAGCACAGCATTGCGACGACCATGGCCAACACCGGCACGACTGGCATGGTGAAGCCTAACGGCGACGCGCCTTCAAGAGTTGCGAGCGCGGCTCAACCAGGCAAGGCTGATTTTATCAGTGATGCTATCAGCTTTGCAAGCGCATTGGAGGAGAAGAAATTACAGCTTTCCAAGGCGGGGAGACAGCCGGCAACGGGGGCCGTGCAAGCGCAGTTATCTGCGAAGTTGACGGTCTGACTGACCTTGCGAGCGGCACCGTGTGCGTGATGTGCAGTAAGTGCGAACTCATTATAGTTGAGGTCGGGAACAAGCGGAAGGGCCTCGCATCGGTACTGGAACTCGATTGCAAAAACGTGGAGTGCCCTGCAGGAGTGATTTCTTTTATCTAGTTATCGCATCGCGCTGCAGCCATCGGCCGTGGAGGCCGCAACCTTCAACTCTGCACTGGAAGTCCCCATGATAGTTTCGCCTTCATTGTGAAAGCGGTACTCGCTGCACGAGCGGTTACCATCGGACACGATCGTCTGTCCAGGTTTTGTGCCATTCTCCAAGATCTGGGAACCTTCCCTTCAGAACAACTGGTCAGACTAAGCAGTGCAAGTGACCAGCGGAAGTTCAGGCAGATTTCTTCCAAGCTGACCGCTAAGGCTAGACCCCACCGCCGCATTCTGGTGAAGTGTGTCCGTACCGAGCATTCCACCCGCTAAAATCGTGAGGGCGCAACTTATGCGGCACGAGAATTCTAGCTTAGGACCTCAATGTGGACATTTCAAACTATATTGCCACCAAGTTTTACAATGTTTGAGCAAGAATTTAAGAATCTGCCAAAGAAATAAACTTTCAGTTGCGTTTTTCTCAGTTTGGCGTTTTTGTCAGTTTTTTGAGTTTGTACACACTATTTTTCCCACTTAGAGTTGTCATATTGCAATGAAATTTTTCACAGATGTTCATTATAACACGTAGAGTGCCAAAATCTTGTTCATTAAGCAATTTGTGTCCTTAGGCATTTCTGACGGTCATAAAAAAATATATACAAGCAAGAAAAAGCCCACTACAAGTTTTTTTTTTTTCGTGGTGAGGAAATTGAATATAAGGCTTTTTCAGGTAGATTGGCGCACTCTGAAGTTCATAACAGACCACCTAGGCTATTTTAAAGTTTCAGTAAAAATTTTTACAATAAGAAATAGTGTGCACAAAAAGAGCCATTTTTCTGCATGTCATGCTGCGGAAAATTTCATCCGGAGCAGATATTTGAAATTTGATTGCATAAATGACAAGAGGAGCTCAACCTTCACAGGCTGTAAAAGTTTGAGCCTCGTAACTTCATTATTAAAAAACGTTTCCAGGAGCACGTCCTCTTTTAAAGGAGCCATGAAGAGAAAACACAAGTTTGGTTCATTCAAAAGATTGTCTCGTTAGAATCATACTGACACCACTTTTAACGTAAACTTCGCTCAAATAAGCTACCGTATTTACTCGAAAATAGGTCGACCACGAATATAAGTCGACCCCTATACATACTGCCTTTCGAGAAATAAAAAAAAAATATTCGAATATAGGTCGACCCATATTTTTTGAGAAACAGACAAATTTAAACATGACAACACACCTTTATTTACAATCGGCTCACCTCAGCCTCGCTAGAGACAAGCCTCATCGTCGGAAGTGTCGGGAAAGCTGTCGTCGGACGTTTCGCTGGCGTGTTCGGCATCCCAAATGACGTCGTCCTCGGTGCCATCGAGCGCGTTAGAGATGCAGCATTTTCTGAAGCCAGTCTGGATTATCTCCGCTGGCAGGTCATCCCACGCGTCTTTCACCCACGTCGCAACTTCGCTCAGGGGTGCCTTCTTGCGCCGTCCCGTCGGTGTCATGGCGGCATCGTCCTTCGCGAGCCACTCTTTGTACAACTTGGCGACTCGGTCCTTGAAGGGCTTGTTGACGGCGACGTCCAGTGGCTGCAGCTGGGACGTCATACCGCCAGGTATGACGACCAGGTCCGTGTTGGCCTTCTGTATGGTCTCCTTCACGCCCGGGCAAATGTGGCCTCTGAACGAGTCCAAGACCAGCATGTTTGGAAGGTGCAAGTCTGCTCCCGGTCGCTTCATCCAAACCAACTGAAACCATTCTTTCACCATCGCTTCATTCATAAAGCCTTTTTCATTCGCTCGAATGATCACGTTCCTGGGGAACTGCTCGTTTTTCGGGATTGTTTTCCGCCGAAACACTATGTAGGGCGGCAGCTTCCTCCCATCAGCCGTGCAGCACAGCATTACCGTGAACCGCGTGTGCTCGTGACCTGTCGTGAGCAGGCGCACGTCCTTCGATCCTTTCGTGGTGACGGTACTGCGACTGGGCATATCGAAATACACCGGGGTTTGGTCGGCGTTCCCGATCTGTCCGAGCATGTAGTCCTTCTGATGGCGGAGCTGGATCACATGCCGCTGGAACGCCACCAGCCGTTCCTCGTATTCTGCTGGTAAACGCTGGCAGATTGTCGTTCTACGGCGAAGAGACAGTCCGTTGCGCCGCATGAACTTTTGGACCCAGCCCCGGCTCGCTTTGAATGCTGACCGGCTGATCCCATCTCGCTGCGCCAACTGCCGGGCTTTGGCCTGAATGTCCTCGCAGGACACCTGCAGGCCTTTTGCGCGCTCCTCTTCCACGTGAAGCCTCACTTCTTTTTCGAGGGCGTCATGCCTCCCGGTGGCTGGGCCGCGAAAAGCACGACGCCGCCCGTTGCACAGAAAAAGTCGGTCCCGCTGCTTCCTCCAACCCCTAATCAACTTCTCATTCACGCCGAACTCGCGTTGAGCAGCGCAGTTGTTGGACTTTTCAGCGAAAAGTATAACTTCACGCTTAAAGTCAGCGGTGTAGCTCTGCCGACGTGACATCGTCACAGAACCGCGCAACAACAGATGCAAACCACGGAACAGGGAAGATTGCGCGAACCGTCAAGTAAAAAAGATGGCGACGCAGAGAGAAACAAACAACAAAGACGCGCGGCTACGAGAACCATACGAATCCTGCAAACTAGATAGCTTGAAAGCCGACGTCGGCGCGACGTTTATGCTCATTTTTATGCTTAATAAAAATAAATTGGTATAAATAAGCACGTTTCGCCATAAACGTTGCTGTGACTTATTAATTTCAATTATTTTTAGCTCCCGCAATTTTTTAAATTTGCTGTATTGCGTGACAGCCATCTGTCACCATCATCGGCAGCGGCGGTGGCTAGACGGTATCTCCGGATGTTTTTTATTAGATTCCTTAATTGCTATTTCTTTATTTTCGTGGGTGAGCTCAGTTACTGCAAATGCGCATATTAATGTCCCTATGCAGCTGGAGCTGCTTGAAGAACGGCGGCACCGAACGGCGGGCGCGACAGTGGAACCCCATAAGCTCGGTACTTTTGCTTGCTTTGATCGCGAATATAGGTCGACATTCTTTGATCACGAATATAGGTCGATAGCTAATTACAGGCAATATTTCTCGAAAAAAAAGGTCGACCTATATTCGAATAAATACGGTACATAATTAGGAAAAACGGGAATGGTCATGCGACCCACCAGCTCATTTCCCGCAACAGAACCTATGTCGTCACATGGGCTAAGCTCTGCGATTGGCGGAGGCTGGCAGAAGCAGACGCAAATTAGGTAGAACTTACAAACTAGACGAACGAGCGATTTGCGCTTAAATTTAGGGCACATTCTTTACAAAGCAATAAGAATGATGGGACAAACAGTGGAAGTTACGAAAGCACATGTAAACATAGAAGTACTGATGCGTTCTGCTGTTCGTACTGCGCACAGCATGCCTGGTTTCGCTGCACAGCACTACGGGGCTTGGGGTTGTCTCAGACGACACTGGCCGATTGACGCAAGCAACGGTGTCTTACGTGACCCCATTTGTCGAGCGAGCACTGTTTCAGGGAACGAATATTTTCTCCCAGAACAAAAACAAGCCAGGTTTAAATGCGGGCAAAAACAAACCAAATGCTTGCCACGGTATGGTGGCGCCATCTAGGCTACGGAACGTAAAGAAACGTGGGAACAAACCAACACCGCTGTACAGGGTGGAGACAACCTTCGAACGGTCCCGTGCCGCCGCAATTGGGCCAACGGGCTCAGCGCGTTATTCTTTTCGTTTCCCACGAGACCTAGCAACGCGAAACAGACAATATGATTCAAACTTCTTCAGTAAACCGCGTTGCGGCGATAATTTTAGCGCGGTTTTGACACAATGACTTGCTTCGGCGGCGAGCGAGCAAACCAAAATGGCGGCGCCAGCGTATACGTGTCTCTACCCTGTACGGCGGATGCGTGAATGAAGGTACTCTAGGCTGCAAAGCGGTCGGTTTCAGTGATGTCACTTGGGACCACGAAAACGCACGATTGAGCGGGAAAATCAAAATTTTAACCTAAATTGTTTAATTTCTCAGTGAATAAAGCACCGTTTGTATCCGGACAAGCGCTGGGGGCACTATAAAACACGAAATCTTTCGAATAAAACCAACTTGCATTTTCTCTTCATGGCTCCTTTAAGGTGGCGCTGTCTAGCTAATCGAGCTGGTCTCTCTCTCTCTCTCTGTGCGCGTGCGTGCGTGCGCGTGTGTGCGTGCGTGCAGTCTTAATTTCTATATCCGTTCCTTTTTCCCTTCACGAGGCGATTATCACTCAGCTAGTCACAATAACAGCACAGGCAACAAATAGTTTATTATAGCAAATGATTCTATAAGTTCTTTCTCTTTTTTCGCAATAACGAAAAGTTTTCCTTTTAAAGTGCTAAGTTGTTTTTTTAAGCAATAAAGCATGGCAGTCACTAACAACTTCTGTAAGCTAAAACCATGAAATGAGTCTGTTGAATATTCTACACAGAATGAAACAGATATGAAAGCGAATATGTTGATTGAAGGGTTTAACGCGCTGACGCAACGCAGGCGATGAGTCGCGCCGTAGTGGAGGGCTCGGGTTTAATTTTGACCACCTGGGGATCTTTGACGTGCGCCGAAATCTTGTACACACGGGCGTTTTTGCTTTCCGCCTCCATCTGAAAAGCGGCGGCGGCGGCCGGGAATCGAACCCGCGACCTCGTGCTCAGCAGCGGAATGCCTTAGCCACTGAGCCACCGCGGCGGGTCAGAGCGAATATGTTGAGCTGATCTGCAAGCTGCACTAGCTATTCTGAAGAAGGTTTTAAAATTCAGTGCTGGCGGGTAATCAGAATTTCAGAGAAAACTCATCTGACTGAGATGACATTTGGACAGCTTCATGAGACGAGTGAATACAAAAATGAAACATTGCTCAGGACCCACCCGATGTTCCAGTGATGCCAAGAGATGCCAGTGAAAGAGAGATGGAAGTGATTTCGGGGTTCGGCTTGCGCAGCACATAGTTGTTGTACTTTGGAAGCCAGACCGATGGTCCGTCAGGCGCTCCATGCTCGATAAAGGAGCCTTTCATCTCGGCTGGAGATACTGTGTCCATTCCAAGCACTGAGAGAAAGAAAGAAAAAAAGCAAGCAAGCAAGAATGAATGAATAAACAAACGAATGAATGAATAAAGTGGTACCAGTTTTAGTTTGAGAACTGTGGAGTGCCACATTGAAAATTTTTTTCACTAACAACTTAAAAGTAAGGGAGTGTGAATACCAAACAGTAACTTTAGAATTGAATGTCAAATCGAATTCTGAAAAAAAAAGATATCGAATATCGAATATCAATTTTTTTTTTACAGGCCTCAATTTTTCATAGGTTTTTGTGCAACAAAAACAGAGGCTACTTCGCATGTTCGGAAGTTATATGACGATCTTTTTCAACACAAAGAATGCACTTTTCAGCTCTCATTCGCAGCAGCCCAGTCACCGAGTCACTATGAGGCAGTAGTTCAGGAATACGGAATGAGCGCGAAGCGCATTTGAAAAAAAAAAGAGACTTGCACTGGGGTTGCTGTACCGCAATCGTAGGCAACGACTAGACAGTGCCTCACTTTCCAGGCATGAACAATCTGACATGAAAACATAGCACAACCACAATCACAGACAACAATGAGGAACTTTGAATAAATTTGAATGTAGTCGTTTCGCACAAAAACAAATTTTACATCTACAACCAGAATGAAAAACCACATATGCCGTCCAATTTTTATCATCATAACTGTAAAAATAAAGTTCTTGATCAAAGACCCGTGTGCCCCCTTAAAGGAGCACTGACACCAATTTTCGGCGTTAATATTATTGCACAGTTCGCTTCCTTCACTTAACACAATACCCTGGCTGAAATATGAGCGGCCTGTGCCGCGAAGAACATAGTTCAATTGGATCTCATTTATCGTGCCGACAGAGCAGCGCGCGGAGCGGCACTCAGCCAATGGACATTAAAAGCATGACATCACCCCATGAAGCCAAAAGAAATGACGTGACAGCGCTCGTCAAAAACTCGTGACGTCACTTGACGCACGCGGCCCCACGAGCGGCGAGCGGGCGCAACACCCTCTCAAGCAGTCCGTACAAAGCGGTGAGGTCAGGCTGGGATTCTGTCATATGCGCCGTTCGGGATGAAAGCGCGGGAATTTGAAACAAATGATTTTCAGGCCGTTCAATGTAATTAACTATCCCGCGCTGAAGTATTTAAAGTGCTGTTTCAGGTTCGCCAGACCATTAAGCATCGATAAAAGCAATAAAAGTGCAACATAAAATTTTTGTGTCAGTGCTCCTTTAAGACACGATAGCGACTAGCCCACGCATGCATCAACATCAATCGCCACACCAACTGCACACTCACCGACATTCGGCGCCGATATCTCAAACGGGTCGGTGTACGTATCCTGGCGGCTCGACGCCAGAGTGTGGCCGTACTTCTCGAACATCTTGAGCAGATGGGCCGGCCCCTGGCCCGTGATCCCCGCAACACGCTCCCAGTGGGTGGCGTAGCGCGGGTCCAGGATGACGCTCGCCGCGCTCACGAGATTCCGGATGAAGTTGCGGTCTTGCCGGTGGGTCAGGTTGAGCCCCGCCTGGTGGTTCTCGTACGAGAGGACGTGGTGGAGGATCCGGGAGGCCAGGAGAACGTCGGTTCCGTACAAGCCCGTGGGGTCGGAGTGGGTTGTGTTGGTGGCCGCGCGCAGTTGTTTGGCCACACGCACGGCGCTGTAGGTATTGAGGGGAAGCTTGTCGCGCTCGAGCACACGGAGTTGCTCGGACAGCGGCGCGAACGCGTCCGAGACGCAGTTGAAGGTGTCCGGGTCAAGCCAGCCGGCCTCCTGGTCGCAGACGCGGTTTGCCTTGCCTGCGTGGGAGACAGAACAATGAAGGGGGAGGTTTACCTTATGCGTCATTCCACTTCGTATGCGATACAGAAGAGCTCCTGGAGCAATCTACTGGCTCGCCTTCAATACAAGCAACATCCTTCTGGCTAACTGCTAAAGAAGGTCCGCCGTTCAATCTTTGTGGCTTTGAGGTTACGTCTTTGGTTCTTATAGTAACGGATTGAGTTCGTGCCACCGCAACCCTGCATTTTTCTTTCCTGTCGAGAAATTTTTGCGTAAGAAATGTTTGAAATCAATACCCGCACACATTTTTCTGTAAATAAACGTGGTTAGTTATGTTTTAGAGTGTGTTATGCAGTGTGCAACCTATCACCATGCTTAATTGATGTTTTGCACCATGCAAGAAGAGCTGCTTCAGTACAAGAGATGAAATTGGAAGTCGCTGACCTTAGGTGCTGTAAAGGTCATCGGGCATGTGAAATTGAAAACTGTACTTTACAAGTTGGACGCAAAGTATAGCCTGACACACAACTGCGTAAACAAATGACAGCTATATCAATCGTCAAAGAAATATTTCTAGAAATGGTTGCCTGTTCTCAGTACAGAAGTTAAAAATGAATCTCACTCGTGCATTGGCGTACTTGTGAAAGGAGTACCATATTTTCGCAGATGTAAACCTGCTTTTGCACGTAACCTACACACCAATCTTGCGTTCTAAGAGGAAAACAAGGAATTTATGTGTAATTAGCATAATTAACTCATTTAGCATGAGATTAAATCAACCTAATTGACATAAACCTAGGTGGCTAAACAAATGACTCGTCAAGGGAGAAGACGGTAGTAGAAGCACGCACCTTGGGATCCCTTGGGGCAACTCCGTGTTACTTCTTGGTTGAAAAGGGCTCGTTCCCACCACACACGTTCACTGAAGGACCTTGGGCACCCATCGTAGATGACTGCCAAATTGTAAAAAGACGACGAGACTCGTTAAATCTGCAAGATACATTTTTTCCCCCTTGATAACACTGCCATCCTGCTTTAAAGGGGGGACATGGGTCTTAAAACAGCTTGTTTTAATTTTCATGCAAAATCCGTGAAACGTGCCAATCTTGGTGCTTTTTTTCCACTGATTTCAAATTTTGCCATTATTTTTCGAGTCAGTCAACTAGTTACCAAGATAATTAGAGATAATTAGCCATTTTTGGTCATGTTGGTCATAAAAGCAATGTTAGTCATAAAACTGTAATCTTCAGATTCTTTAACACTATGAACAATGGTGAATGCACTGTAGGAGGCAGTTTTTTGATGCATAGCTTCCCACCTTCCACCTTCCACCTTCCCACCTTTGATGGAAGGTTCCCAACCTTTCAAGCCCAAACTTCAAATGGTCATAACTTTTGCTACAGACCAGATAGAATGATGCTGTTAGTCTTATTGCACTCATTGATTTATGCACAGTTCACTGGAACCTTGTCCAGCTGCATCACTCTGGCAGTTTTTTTACAAAAGCTGTCAGAAAATCAAATATAAAAATCCGAATCAGTTTGAATATAGTCATTTTACACAAAAACAAATTTTATATCTACAATCAGAATGAATACCTACATATGCCCTCCAATTTTTACCACCATAACTGTAAAAATAAAGTTTTTGATGTGCCCCCTATGTGTGCCCCCTTAATAAAACAGAGGGAACTGACCTTCGCAGCCTCGTAGCGTGACCTCGGCGAACCTGTTGGAACAGGCGTCGCACTGGCGACCTATGACCCCTGGCCGACACCGACACTGGCCGGTCACGGGGTGACACCGGTTGCTGTACGATCCGTTTGCGTAGCAGTCGCACGGGTAGCACACGTCGCTGTCTTCCGGCTGGTAGTGGTTTTCCTGCCAAAGGACACCACGCCAAAAATTGAAGTTGGTACGAAAGTTCCACACACATACACTTCGAAGACCGTGAAGCTATGAATCATTGATTTTATGCCTTCTCCACATCCGCAGTGGTGCCTGGTACCGTCCTAGGGCTGGGTACAATACTGGGTACCATAAACGGTAGTCATCTGCACAGTGTACTGTACCAGTACTAAGTGCTGCACTAGTATCGGGTGGGACGTAGCAGGTAAGACACTGGGCAAGCAGTGGGCACCATAACATGCGGGTATTATACTAAGCTGTACCGGTACCAAATCCGGCATACAGGCACAATACTGGTGTAAGCAGTGGGTAACTTAATTAGGAACCACTGTACTATGGTCAATTTTATGTTCTGCTACACTCAGCGACGATGTCACCGACCACATAGGTTCGCATTCAGTGTCAGCTACACGAACACCCTCAGAAATGCAGATTGTTGAAGAATTCAGCGTCATTCCACTATGCGAAGGGGGATGACCAGTGGAGCTGTTTTTGGGTTATTGGCTGGCCACAAATTCCCGCTCAAACTGTGCCATTGCTCTGGCTACAAGGTGTTCAGCGGGATTGTACCCCCCCCCCCGACGTCGTGCATTGGTGTCCACGGCCCGACCGTTGTCAATGATCTCCTACCGCCACCTTTGCGCCCATTGCCGCCTACCTCTTCCTCATGAATGGGCTTCACTGCGCAACTCACAATGTGGGAAAGCCAGCTTACAGAGGTTAAGCTTGCTCTAATCTTCTTTAAGGGGGGGACATGGCTCTTAAAACGGCTTCTTTTAATTTTTAAGTAAACTCTGTGAAACTTGTCAGTCTTGCTGCTTTCTCCCTACTGATTTCAAATATGGCATTACTGTTTTAGTTGGTCAATTATTTCCCGAGGTGTTTGAATAAGCTCATTGAACTTTGGTGTTTGAAATGGGCATGCGAAATGGTTCCTTGCCACTGGTGCCACCAAAGTTTAATGAGCTGTAAAATTAGTTACAAGTGATGCTTCGAAAAACCGATTCCCTTATTGCACTCATCAGGGTTCATAGCGTCGGAAAATGTGTAAGATAACAGTTTTATGACCAACCCTGTTTTGCCTATTGTTCCTCCAAAAATGACTAATGATCTCTAATTATCTTGGGAACTAACTGACCGACTCAGAAAATAATGTCACATTTGAAATCAGTGGGGGGAAAGCAGCAAGACTGACAAGTTTCACAGAGTTTACTTAAAAATTAAAAAAGTGTTTTTAAGAGCAGCCTCCCACCTTAAGTAGGCTTCACTTCTAAATACAGATGCGCTGCTGGGAAGGCATTTTCCCAGGGGCAAAAAATGCCACTTCATTTCACAATACGAAGCGCCGGAGGCAAGAAGGCGGCCGAAAGGAGTGGCTGCCGGGCTAAAGTGACAAAAGGGGAACGGCTTTTTTTTCAGTTTGCGCACAGAAGAAACTGGCCGCGTCAGTCTATAACAGCTCCGCTGTAAAAACGGCAGCGCGAGAGGCAAGGGTGCACACCTCGCAGTAGCACTCTCCGGTGGTCTTGTTGCAGTCAGCGTGGTAGCCCCGCTCGACGGGGCAGTGGCAGGGGCCGCACACGGGGTAGCCCCACCAGTTGAAGGGGCAGGGCTGCGCGCTGGCCTCGGTGCAGTACCGACCCCACCGGTTTTCGCCGCACTGGCACCGGAAGCCGCCGGGGTCCTTTTCCGAGACGAGGCACTTGGACTCCGGGTCACACGGGTCCAGGCTGCACGCCGCCGTGCACTGCTCGCCCACATAGCCTGCAGAGGGGGGAAGGGAAAAGGTTTGGGCGTGTTGGTTCATCGTCACACGGAAAACAAGCGCTAAATAAAACACGGACGAGGAGTAGACGGGACAAGCGCTGTGTTTTAGTAGACGGGACAAGAGTCTACTCCTCGTCCCGTGTTTTTATTCAGCGCTTGTCCCGTCTACTCCTCGTCCCGTGTTTTTATTTAGCGCTTGTTTTCCGTGTGAAGAGGGGGGGAAGTCAAATGACTAATTATCTCTAATTATCTTGGGAACTAATTGCCTTATTCAAAAAATAATGGCCTATTTGACAGGAAAAAAACCCGCAAGACTGACGAGTTTCACAGACCTTGCTTAAAAATTCAAAAAATTTGTTTTAAGAGCCATGTCCCCCCTTAAAAAAAAAAGTGAGGAAGAAACGTACAATCCAGGAAAGAATACTATCCGGTAAGAAACGTACTATGGGGAATTTTCAGTGTGCACAACTGAGAGCGAAGTAACTGGGAAATCGTATGAACCGAGAACGTATCAGTGAAGGGTTGTACTGTATACGGAAAGAAGTAACAGGAGACGGCCGCCTCACCGGCGTCACATCGGCACTCAAACTCCTCCCAGGCATCGACACATGTGCTGTGCTGGGGGCAAGGGCTCGACAGGCACGGGTCCGACACGTGACAGCCGTCTCGGACGTTCTGCTCCATCACGGGACGTAGCCAGGCCTCCTTGCTGGTGCCGATGCGAACGTCCTGCGCGTTGTTCCAAGACAGGCCGCCATTACCAAAAACCCTCGCCGCTGGAAGCCTGAACTGGCAATGACCAAACACTTCCACGTTGAAGTACGGTAGTCGGAGCTGACAATTAGTGACCACTTCTTTAGGTAGATGTTCACCTTCTATTAAAAATAAAATACGTTGAAGATGGGCATGGATTTCATCTGCTCGAACTACGACAGTACAGCAGAGGTCATTAAAACAATTTGCCGGCAGCAATGAGATGTGTGCCCTGGTGGTCAATGAACCATGCGTTGAACCACAAGCGTAGAGCTGTACGTGCAACTTGACTGACAGCATACATGCAGCCGTAAGCTATGAAGCAAAATGGGGAAACAGTGCTAAGGTTACTCACCGTCCATGTGCAATGGGATGCACACGTCCACCATATGTAAAATGCTCACATTCACATCAGGTTTGCAAACAGGTTCATTGCGATTGCGGTAACAAAATAATGATAAGAGTAAAAACAAAACAATTAGAAAGGAGAGAGCAGTGACAATTAGTTGACTTTAGAAAGTTTTTCTTGACTGTTGATTGATTGTAGGGTTCAACGCGCTGACACTACACAGGCGATGAGGAGCGCCGTAGTGGAGGCTCCGGATTAATTTCGGCTACCTGGGGATCTTTAGCATGCGCCGAAATCTCGAACACACGGGCGTTTTTATCATAAAAGCGGCCGCTGCAGCCGGAAAGCGTATCTCGAAATGCTTCGCTGCACAGAGCACCCACGTGACATGCCTGTTTGCGCGATGGAGAACGGTAATTCAACGTGGTCAATGGCTGCGCCCCAAACCTAAAGCGACTTAAAACATACTAAATCACCATTACTAACAAAAACGACGCCTAGATTTGAGTTTAGAAAAAATTCAATTTAGAAAAAAAAATACGCAATGATAAAAAAAAAAAACTACGAGATAGATCTGCTGGGACTTGAACCCAAGCCGTCAGCGCCAATACTCAGTGCTCTACGTTGAGGCTACAGAGCCAAAACAGTGGGTTCATTTTAGAAGGCGCTCAAATGACTAGCGCGCACAGCGACATCACACATGTCGCGTGGATGCTCTGTGCAGCGAAGCGTTTGGAAAAACACGACCGGGAATCGAACCCGCATACGAACAGTTTTTCTTGTTTCAGAAATTAACAAGGGGGGGTGGGGGTGGGGTGGAATTTAGTGGCGATGTAATTACCTGAATGCAGCCGTAGAAGTTGGCACCGCCTTCCTCAAGCCCTCCGAGCGAAACCTTGCCCACATACAATCCCTGGATTGCCGCCGCAAACTCCTTGGATACCTGCAAGGGTTAAGTAAGCAAAAAGAAAACAGGGTGGTGGGTTTTTTTGCAGCGATTGTCAGTGGCGAAGCTTTACATGGATTCTGGTGAGAGAGAAATGATGTCCCTTAACGTAAACTACGTGACGTCCTTTAATGTCGATCATATGAACCAAGTGTGAGGATGTTATGACATGCATAACCATGATCCCGTGTCTCTCGTGTAAAAAATTGTGACGCGGCATATCACATTTTTCAGAGAACAGCAGAATGCCAATGAACGAGGGTACTTTGTTTGATGACCATAATGAAGAAGAGGATTTTGGTCGAGCCACTCTACTGCAACATAGACATGCATGCTAACCCCTGTAAAGCCTCAAGCACTAAAACCATGTCACTGGCGCAGACATTTCTGTTCCGCTCAGACTAATATATGAGAAGAAATAAGCTAAAGCAGCTGAGTAGAGCTAAGCTTTGTCTTTCTTGCGACAACTCAACAAAGCGTTGCGAAAGAAACTGATTATAGAAAGCCATACACCGCAGTGCAACTTGTTTTTTTGACGTGCAAAACAAGCTATGGAGAGTTTTGCAGCAGGTGTGTATTGAGTAACTCGGGTATATGCTACTATGAAACTCTCTGTTGCGCGCATTTGAAGACGGAAACACGCACACACCTCATACTGGCCGTAATCCAAGCTGAGCCACACGTCGCCCACCATCCATTTGACGGCCACGTTGTGCCAGCGGCCGTCGTTGACCCGAATGTCCTCCAGGCAGACGCTCTCTCCATCGATGGTGTACCTCAGCTGGCCTTGCTCAACCTGAAACGAAGTGTCACATGATGTGGGCACTTACCGTATTTTCGCGCGTATAACCCGCACCAAAAATGCAGAAATTTCAGCGTAAAAGTAGGGGGGCAGATAATACGCGGGGTTTTTCTTTAGTGCAGCTTCACAGCAATGCGTTTTGTGCTGTGGAGCTCCTGTGCAGTAACTCTGGCTAGGCCTTCCAGGGCAGCGATTGCGCCAACCATACAAGGACAAGGAAGAAAAAACAAGGACGAACGCACTCTAACAACTGAATTTTATTAGTAAATTGTGACTTTTGCCTTGCCGTCAGTACTTCCTAAGTACTACAGTTAAACCTCGATGTAACGAAGTCGGTAAAATTCGTAATTTACTTTGTTACATTGAAATTTCGCTACACAGAAATTCGCGGTTTTAATGAAGTGTTCATCCCGTGAAGCATTTCCTGCAAAAGAAAACGTGGCGCGCATACACGGCTGGCGCACTCTTTCTGTTTCTATTGGAGATTAATCGTCTACGCGGGCATCAGAGTGAACCGCATGGAGCGTTTTCTCCCCGTAAAAGCGCTCCCCGCAAGCCACAGGCGCGCTGATGCAGCCGTGGAGACAACCCGCGCGATGTGAGTAGCTCCAGCGATCGCTTCCACTCGCTGAAACGCAACTCGAGGCGCAAACGAGAGGGGCATGCGAAAAAAAAAAGCGGATAACGTGGGCGAAATTTTCACTGTAAAGCGTCATACGCGCCGCTTACGAAAGCGCCCATCAAATATCCTCGGCATCCCCGAGCGCTTCGAAGATCCCGCCATAAGGTGCGCGCCTCCCCATTGGCGAAACTGGCACTGCCGCGTGCAGCGCGAGTAACTTCCTGGCGCAGATGCGGATGTGGGTGTGAAAAAAACGCGCGCACAAGGCTCATAAAGATTCACAAATGCTTGCTGGAACGATGAAACCCAACAAGAATGAGCGAACGAAGGGCAAAACGGCGGCATGCGGCAGCGGCGGCCCCGCAAGAGGCGATTAGGCTTACCACCGCGGAGGATGTTTGATGGGCGCTTTCGTAAGCGGCGCGCCTGACGTTTTACTGCGAAAATTTCGCCAACGTTATCCGCTTTTTTTTCTCGCGTGCCCCTCTCATCATTTGCTCCTCAAGTTGCCTTTCAGCGAGCGATTGAAAGCGGTCGCTGTAGCTACCTACATAGTGCGGCTGGTCTCCACGGCTGCGTCAGCGCACCTGTGGCTTGCGGGGTGCGTTTTGAGTTTTTACGGGGAGAAAACGCTCCATGCGGTTCACGCTGATGCCCGCGTAGACGATTAAGCTTTGACAGAAACAGAAACAGTGCGCAAGCCGTGTTGCACGCCATGCAGTTTGTAGGCAAGGGGCTCGCTCACAGACCCATGGCTCGCTGCATCCACGGCATTGGGCGGCCCGTGTTGCCATTTGCGTTTTATTGAGACCCCATTTGGGCGCTTGCGTCTCCCAAAATATACCTCTACAATTTAAATTTCGTGCCTAGTTCTCCATGAAACTTCGTTACATTGAAGTTCCAGCAAACGGGACTTCGTTACACAGAGGGTGAAAATACATGGTGTGCATGCACTTGAAGTTACGAAAAATTCCGCGGTTCGTTATAACGAGGGTTTCGTTACATTGAAGTTCGTTACATCGAGGTTTAACTGTATGCGCTTTTTCTGTCTGCATAGCATGTGATGTATTGCTTGAGCAGTAGCTTTGGTACAGCCTTTCCAGTATCAAATGTGCGGGCAATACGCGATGTTTTTTTTTTTTTTTTCCCGGCGGCTGAAAGTGGGGGTGCAGATTACATGCAGGGGCGGGTTACACGCGCGAAAATACGGTATCACGTGCGCAACTTGTTGTCCCGATCAGGTCGTCAACAAAGGCTTCTCCCGCAGAGTGTTCCACCCACTTCTGTCCCGTAGCATCAGAACCCATTTCCTTTGCCTCTAAGTTATCTCATCCCGTCATTGAGTTACCTGTCTGTAAGTGCGATCAAATGTCAATGCACGCTGAAAATTCGCGGCTTATAAGCTTTACTTCGAAATACTCATGGAAGTAGCCACAGCCTTGCTCTGGGACAGTCATGGCACGACCAACAACGTGCCACTGACTTTAACACGTTTTGGTGGCCAAAGCTTTCTGATGATGAGTGTAGTTCATAATTAAGCTCTGCTGAGTAACATCTGCGACGGCCACAACCTTTCTTTGTATATCTGAGCTCAGAAATTAGCGATTCAATAACCTGCTCCCCTGCTAGAGCCCCTTTGTGCTATGCCAACGTTGTACCCTCAGTCCCACATCACGCCGCATTGCCATCACAACCACGACTGGCTACTCGTGCCATGAGTACAATCATAATAGTCCCATAGGGGTAATGGCGTGTCATGCCTCTTCACCTTCTTAGGGAGATGACAGCAGAGGAGCGCGTGTTGGCAAGCAATTAAAGTGGAAGCGTTATGTGTCTTATGGGGAGGTACGTTTAAGCACCCTTGAAAGGATTGGGCAGAAAGTCGACTCACAACTTGAGGATGCGAAATGTACCAAAAATACCGCGTGCCCACAGGAGGCCTGGCAGTGCGACTGAAACATACCAGCCATGTATGGGGAAAATTAACCAGTGGTGGGGCCCAGATGCCTGCTCCTAGCTGACGGAACACCCATAGGTATCTTCCGAATCTTGAATAACTGCTAGAATGACAGTTTTGCTGGTGTCTTCCTGCTAGTGGGGCCCCAAAGACGCCCGGCAGTGTGTACATGTCAAGGCTTTCGCCTTCGCATCTCTTTGGCGATAGCTAAGAAACACCTTGGAGTTTTTCAACATCTCATTACTGCATTAGTGTCTTCCCAGTGATGGATGTACGCACGTGCAGGGACATCTGTGAGCTCTGTCCGACGTGGACGTGAATGAGAAGGCCCGCGGTGGCTCGCGTGCGAAACGTAAGCCCCAGGGACCAGGGGAACTGGATGGGGCGCAGCAGGGGGTTGAAGACCAGGTAGCCGTCGCCATCAAAGCGACGTACAGGTTCCACACCTGCCACAGAAAGGGGAGTTGGGAGTTAGAACAGCCTCGCAAGTGAAAGACACTTTAGAGTGCCGAGCACTTTAGGCGCTCGCCTTGTCGTCGTAGCTCACTGGCTGGACCCAAGTAGAGCCACACAGCGTTCCGTAGTAGCGGCTGTCGTCGCGGCGTAACCCAGAGGCTTCGAAAGCCAAGCAGTTTATATAGTCACGAGCATTCGAAACTCGTGGACCGCTGGCGCTTGTCCTACATCTCCCCGTTGTTTAGCGCAAAGAAAACTGTATGTACATTTGAGGCAAAATGTACGCAATTAACCGGTAGCGCCCGCGTTCACTTAGGAATGCTCATTGGGTTGGTTTTTACGATAGTAAGCGAAAAGAAGTGGCAGTGCTACGGCGGCACGTGCGGGAGGAAAAGCGAGCACAAAAAGAACAGAACTCCCGCTGGTGCAGTTTCAGGCAGGGGGCATGCGAGCATTGCAAAGGCGGGAAATTTGAATTGCATTGGGTGGTAGCAGTGAGCGAATAACGGCACCACAGCCCATTATGGCAAATCACTGCTCTGCACTTCCGACAGCTTTCACATTCAGTGGAACGGCTTTAATTTTTTTTGTTAAGCTGTTCACGTAAGCATCCTCCTCTTCTTTTTTTTTTTTTTTAGTAAGTGACATACTGCTCGGCTGTTAATCTTTCCTGCCATACTGATAGAAGCTATGACCTACATAGAACGCGACTCTTAACTTACTAAATTATGATATAAAACGGAATTATGGTATAAAACAGCCCTTTAAGTGGTCAACCTATACTACCCCTTGACCTAAAATTTGGTTTTTATGGTGGTATCGTACACTGCTTCTGCTTAGTGCTGCCAAACTACAATTATGCCTTCGCACTAGAAATGAACAACGAAACCAAACAACCAACCAACTGAATCGACCAATTGAAGATCGAGCGCTGACAAGTATGCAACCTGCATCAGGTTGCGAGAGATAGTCTCGCGTTGCAAATCGGGTGTGTTGGTATGTTACCGTATTTACTCGCGTAATCCTCGCACTCGCGTAATCCTCGCACCCCTAATGTGAGCCTCCAAAACTTGGATTTTTTGGTTCCTCGCATAATCCTCGCACCCCCAACTTTGCAGCGGCGAAAGTTGCCTGCTCGCGAAACCCGCATGGTGCACGCGCTCTCCAACGCGCGCCCTCCCCCGCCGCCTCTCTGTTCGGCGGAGACCGCTGTGTATCCAAGGCCATCCAGGCGCCCTAACAACCTGCATGGGCTACTCCCTAACAGGCGCCCTAACACGCTACTCACACTGTTCTTGAGCCGGTTTCGCGCATGTTTCGCGTGCGCGCAACTAGACGGTGTTCGCGCAGCCCGCTGTCGTGTCGTCGTGTCGCCGTCGTGGTCCCGTCGTTGAGCTGCAGCAGTCAGTGAGTCACTCGCGTCAGTGGTGGATAGCTCGCTGCCATTTGGAGAACTTTTTGATCTCTTTGTTTTGTGCTTGGTGCCGCTTCGCCATGGGGAAGAACGCCAGCTACACTGCCGCTTTCAAATTGAAAGCGATAGGGTACGCGATCGAACACGGCAACCGCGCCGCGGGCAGGCACTTCGGCGTCACCGACTTCAACGTGCGTTACTGGAGTAGGGCACGCACATACGACGACGAGATAGGGCGCGCGGCAGAAAGCAAAGGCGGCAATTTCATGATCGCTGATCGACGGGAGACTGTTTACGTTGTAAATAATAAAATAAAAAGAAATAGCTGCTGTTGGCAACACTGAGCTTACATATACAAAAAACGACCGCTACATTTAGCGGGATTGGCAGACGGCAACTTGGCAACACTGTGCACCGGATTTTTTTTTTCCCGCATAATTCTCGCACCCCTAACTTCGCATTGACTTTTCCGAAAAAAAAGTGCGAGGATTATGCGAGTAAATACGGTATTTAAGAGGGCACATAGGTCTTTGACCAAAAACTTTATTTTTACAGTTATAGCGGTAAAAACTGGGAGGGCATATGTAGGTCTTCATTCTGATTGTAGCTATAAAATTAGTTTGCGTAAAACGACTACATTCAAATTTATTTCGATTTTTATATTTCATTTTTGACAGCCTTTGTAAAAAAAAACTGCTGGAGGTATGCAGCTGAACAAGGTACCAGTGAACTGTGCACAAATCAAGGAGTGCAATAAGACTAACATTATCATTCTATCCAGTCTGCAGCAGAAGTTACAACCATTTGAAGTTTGGGCCTGGAAGCCAAAACTGGTTTTTCTAGTTTCCGCCAAGAAAAAAAGACTTGGTTCCACAAAAAGACCCTTAACAATATGGAAGCAAAAAAAATACGGCGACAGAGACAAGACGACAAGGACTGCCAAGCGCATTTCTTGTCCCGTTGTCTCCGCACCTGTCTTTTTTTTTGTGCTGCTTCCTTTGAAAGGTAGTCTCACCTTCGCTGCAGTCGCGTCCGCCGAATCCCAGTGGACAGTTGCAGACGAAGGTGTTCCAGCCCTCCGAGCAGGTGCCGCCGTTCTGACATGGCCGGGTGTGGCAGAAGCCGCGCCGCTCGTGACAGCCGGCAGTCGTCGCGTTGTTGGCAACAAACCTGCAGGTCACGAAACGTGACAACACACAGCGGTGGTGAACCCCAGCAAAACTGAAGCCAATGTAAGGGAAGAAGGGTACTATGAATGCAGAAGGCTGAAGTTTGAAAGTTGGCAAAATGGGGTTTAGCGCAAGTGTCTGATTATTATGGGCCATAACCTTTCACATACATTCAGTGTGTTTGTATTTTTCACTAGTAATCTGTTTCTTGCCTTTGGCAACTGCCCAAAATTGCAAAGTTCATTTATAGGCTTATCGTGTCCTGTATGATACTGTTTACTTTTGGTCAAACAAAATTTCTGTTAACGCCACTTGATGTTTCTAGGCTTGCGCATATGTTCGATTGTTTCTTTCTTTCTTTCTTTCTTTCTTTGTGTGTGTGTGTGTGTGTGTGTGATACAGTTGACTTATTATTTTCTAGTTTTGCCTAGTGGTGTCTATTATTTGTGTGCTCCTTCCGTTGACATTATGTGCTCCCCCTTACTCTGTGCCCCCTCCTTCCCCCCCATGGGCCTATAACGTATCCTGAATAAATAAATAAATAAAAGTGTGCCAGACACTCTGAGGCTAAGAGGTGTATGCGTTTGAAATTACCTTAGCCCCAGGACGGATATTATGTTCCATCAAAATCTCGTGCAAAGACAAATTTTAAAGAGAAGCTCCAGTGTTCTCACTGACGGCATCTGTAACATAAAAACGAATGAAGTGAAAGAAAACGCTTGCCGTGACGGGAACCAAACTTGGGTCCCCCACGTTATGAAGCCGGCGTCTATCCAATTGCTCCGTTTCGACGTGGTCAAAGTGGTTTGGATTTGGAGAGGGGTGCATGGACGTGCAAAATTAGACAGGAAAATCCTGCATCCCCCGGTGTAAAGGTGACGATAATCTATCACGAAAAAGCTTAGCATTAAACCATCATTGTGATTAGCCGGAGGGGTGCCTGACTTTTTTTTTTCCTTCACCAGTTGGAGATCAAAATTTACACCTTGCGCATGGCAGTAAAATTTCTTGGGGACTACGCCAGCATGGCAGATAAATGCAAGTTCCACCCACGACGCCGTCACAAGAAATTTGTTTTCCTGCATCCAAAATGTCGCCACAGTCTTAGGATTGAAGTGATATGATCAAATGGAACTAGAGGTCCCCCACATAGAATCACACATCCATGTTTCTTGGTGGTGGATTTGATCAGCCGCAGCCAATCGCATGAACAATGTTCGGTGACATCAGAAAGACCTCACTAGAAAGTGGCTGGGAGTCACCACTGCTTTAATCTGTTTTCTTCAATGTTTCAGTTATTAGTTTGAAGTTTGCAGATAATGTGGTATCACTGCTACAGGAACAAAGCAGTCTGTCTAATGAACCAAACTTGCGTTCTTGTCTTAAGACCAGTGTCCCCACTTAACTTATTTATTTATTATTTTACCCTCAAGGCCAAGGACATTACAGAAGGGAGTGGGGACTCATGTAGGGGGAGCAATACAACGAAGAAATAAAACAAAGTGCAGCAGCAACAACAATTATACATGTTCACTTAACACCTGTTACACTGTTAATAATGCAGCGTGGAAGCGTTCGTCATCTTGGATGCCAGCCATTCGTCTGGGAAGGTGATTCCATTTGTTCGATGTATGAGGAATGAATGACTGACAACCAGTGTTAGTTAGGTATGTCCTAACGCCTACTTTGTGAGGGTGGTCAGTGCGAGACGAAACATACGAAGGTGGGCGTAAAAAGGAGTTGTGGTAATAAATTTTATGAAACAAGCAAAGTATATCGTATTTGCGGCAAGTAGCCAGATGAGGTAACTGCAAGAAATTTTTCATGGATGTAACACTAGCTGTTCTGCTGTAATTGTGAAGACTGAAACGAGCGGCGTTGTTCTGGACAAGTTCTAATGATTTAATGAGAGTTTCAGAGCTGCGGTCCCAAACAGAAGCTGCGTATTCAAGTTTTGACCTAACTAAAGTTTTGTACAACAGTGTTTTTGAAGAGACCGGTGTGGAAAGAAAATTGCGGCGTACGTAACCTAACATGCAATTAGCACTGTTAATTGAATTCTCAACACGCAAAAACCAGGTTAGATGATCAGAAATGTGTGCACAATAGCCCCCCTCTAAGGCCGGATGATGCCATTTCCCAAAAAGGCAAGGAAGCCTCACTTGTTAAGATCGACAAGCTGGTGATCAACGTAGAGGTCGCGTATGCATCCCACGAAGTGCATCTGCGAGACGGGGAAATGCGTCGGCAGGTCAGGCAGGCCACCGATCTGCAGAGGGCCGGTCAAGTCCAGGAAGCGATAACACGTCTGCATCACGTCTGCGCATCTGCAGGGGAGAACGTTCGGAAAAACAGTAAACGCACAGTCCAGAGCCACAGTTATGACAAGACGTTTTAATATAACGACTAGCTAGATCTAATTTAGTGATTTTGTTTTTTACTAGCGGTTACTTGATTTGTGTAGTGAACTGGTTATTACGTATTCTTGTTTTCGATGTATAGTTCTTTTCTTTAACTAGCGATTGCTTTGATTGTGTAGTGAATGTTTTTTTAGTATTGTTGTTTCCATGTTGATATTTTGTTTGCCATAATGTGCGGCTACATTTTTGTGCTGTTTATTTGCGTGAGATTGTATGTGCTGTATCGTCCCTCCTGCTTGGGCCCAAATGGCCTGCAGTATGTACTAAATAAATAAATAAATAAATACCTTTCTGACAAGCTTTGCAATGTCATCTGTTTCATCATTACCAACATCACGCACTCTTCATCATTTATGAGCAGTTTAGTTTGAACTGCCTGTAAGTTTTCACTACAAAACCAATTTCTCTAAATTTTGACCCCAACAATTTTTCACCTTGACAACCATCTGCAACCCCCTATTCTATCTCTCCGTCTAACCTTCTACATCCCAAAAAAAAAAAACTTTTGCGTAATGCCGTAGGCTGACTGTTCACAGAATACGCTCCTATTAGGCTAAAGCCAACCAGCACATGGCAATTTCGCGCAGTCTATTCCAAGCTAACATCAAATAACATCAAGTGCTTTCTTCCTTTTTTCCCCTTTAGTGCACATAAGGAACACAACCGAATTTCATGACCATGTTTCCATCAGCCAAAATTTCGTATTAATTGAGCTCACTTTGCAGAAACCTACCAGTCTTGCAAGACAAGTCTTGCCAGGGACAAGAAGAGAGCAGAGTGAATCAGGGAACAAACGCGCGGTTAAGGACATATTAGTAGAAATTAAGAAGAAGAAATGGGTGGGCAGGGGATCTACGTGAAGGCAAGCTAACCGTTGGTCATTCAGGGGGTACAGAGTGGATCCCTAGAGAAGGCAAGTGTGGCAGGGGGTGGCAGAAAGTTAGTGGGCAGATGAGATCAAGCAGTTTGCGGGGATAAATTGGTCGCAGTTAGCACAGGACCGGGGATAATTGGAGAATAATGGGAGAGGCCTTTGCCCTGCAGTGGGCGTAGATAGGCTGCGATGATGATGATGATGACGACGACGTGGTGACGACGACATGATGACGATGACGACGACGACGACGACAATGACGACGACAGTTTTGTATACTTTTTTTGTTCCAGAATCTGTCTGCACTCAGCTTGCACCACTCGCGTTAATTAAACCAAACATACTGCTGGAACAAAGCACACGAACATTCTGAAAGTCTGCGGAACCACTTTACGCAGACCTCTCATTCCAGCATCCATTTAGACAGAAGCAATTTGGAGCACAAGCACCCTTCTCTAAAGTGCACAGCACACAAACACGGCCTTCTAAGCAACGTCCTTACCTGTCTTCGAGATAATGCGTCGTCCTGTTGGCACAGTTGTAGTTGCCTAGGCGGTTTTGGAAGCGGGTGGCCAGCACGGAATCGCAGCCATCAACAGAGAGTGTCACCGTCTGCAAAAAGGCATGTTAAAATATTTGAACTAAAAAAGGAAGTGGTGAGACAACAAAATCAACTTGTATGAAAACTTTCAAGGCTTTTTCAGTTGACTAAGCGTTGCAATTAAACAGCCTTCTTTATACCACAAACACACAGAAAAAAAACGGCAAGACAAAAAAAAACATAGAGAGTAAAACAAACCCAGGCCTAGTAAAAACCTTGTAACACCTTCACGGGGGACAATGTAGAGAAAATGCAGTATTCGAACATCTTTGAAAGTATAGATATTGCGGTCAAACAGTGCTCTCACTTTGTAACTTTAGTTGAAACAAAACAGAAAGAACCAAGTTTATGGCACTCTGCTGTATATGAGGGACACGTGCAAGCTAAGAGCTTCATAGCATGGCCATCGCAGTCGCAAGAAAAGAATTTTGAAGTTAAGAATGGTGTAATTAGTCCATTCCCATCGTTAATAATGCCTTCCTATTACGGTAAAAAGAAAAGCTAAATTTAGCAGCGCCATTTTTAAATGGCAGTAGTAATATTGCTGAAACATGTAGGCATTCACTACAGGGCAATTAATTGCCTGCTATGTTCACTATGGTGACATTTTACATGTATTGCTTCCATTCGTGACATTCTGTCACATGCAGTTTGTTCCAAAACCAGCTGTGCTTTGCACTGTCTGTCTACTGCTCTTCTCATATCTGTCAACGACCTCCACCACACCTCCTCCTTCCCCACCCTTGTGGTTACAGATCTGTGGAAGTCGAGAACAGACACATTGGCAAAGACATTTTCTGTCAAGCCCAGGGCGTGCTTATGTGCTTTGTTTTTTTTTTTTTTGTGCAATTTTAATGTCACGCAGCTACGCCCATATAAGGGTGCACACCAAGTGATAAAGTCCCGAGGACTATGCATGTGAAAACAGTACAGCTGACTTCTCGCACAGCCTAAATGTCTGACGGTCTCCAATGCCAGACTTGATTGAAAACACAATGGGCATAGGAAAGAGGGGGTCCCGGCAAAATGGACAAAACTGGAAGCGCAAGTGTACCACCCTCCAGGGAAGCGTCCATTACAGAAGGTGTTGTGTTTTCACCGTACTCAACGAACAACCCTCGCACAATAAAAACAGTCGATAAAGGCACCATGTACATACGAGAACTGGTAGGCTTAGCAAGACGTTAAATCATAATGCAGCAATCCGACCTTATGCCGCCCGCCCAAACGTCTTTCGTTATTCGTTTTTTCCCGACATCATCGAAAACTGGAATATCAGTCTGCCTGCACAAACTGTTGAATTTACTGATGTTAAAGTGTATGCACTGATGCTACAGCGCAGGCCATGCATCTCAGGTGGGGACTTGTTGTTGCATGCCTCGAGTGCCTCCCGTTCACGATCACAATCACAAGGGGACGGCGTGATTCATGCTTGAATGCTTTGGGAGTTCCCAAATAAACAGCTGTGCTTTGGCACTACTGTCTACTGCCTTGTCATATCAGCAAACCTCACTGGGCTGCCGTGCATGCGGGGGGGGGGCTCTTGTGGTTGACACGCCAGGAGCTAGCGCGGTGGCTTGCGCCGGAGCGCCGGCTAGGTCGCCCCTAGGAACCCCACATATTCCACAATGTTTCGTGACAGTTATCGCATGCCGCTTCTCATTTTATGATTTTTGAAATCAGTGGGAAGAAAGCAGCAAGACTGGCAAGTTTCACAGAGTTTAGGAGCCCCCCTTCATGTGCAAAATAAAAGCGCACGTTAAGAGACACAGCTCTATGGTCTAAACTGTCAAGTCGGAGGAAGAAGGCTTCGATGGTTTTGCTAGTCTGAAGTACTGCCATCAATAAACCATTTTGCTGTCTAGAGGACAATACTTGCTTCCGGCGGCCGCCGCAACCATGACTTTCGTGAGAACTGAGCCTGACCGTTTGTACACAGGTGGTGCCGTTTGCATACAAAAGTGCCGTACGGTACCTAGAAATTAAAGGCTTAAATAGATAAACAATAAAAAGAAGCTGCAAAAAGAAAGGGGTAGAGAAGAGGTCGAAGTGAAAGAGGACTTGCCCGGTTGTAGTAGCTGACTTCAACCTGGTGCCACTGGCCGTTGCTGACCTCGGTGGGCATGGCGACCGACACCTGGCTCATGTTGACACCCGTCGAGAAGGAGAACACCACCCTGCCTCGCACCACCTCCAAGGCCACGAAGTCGTGCATGTCGTTGTAGCGGCCATTGTACAGTAGCAGACCGTCGCGCTTCTGGGTGGCAAAGCTTCACGGCCGTGGAAGAAGAAAGAACACAGACTGTGCTGTTAAATAGCTTCCTCAACTGATTTTTGGGGAAGCCACTAGCAACTTAGCTCAACCAGATAATTACAATGCTGTATTAAAATAAAGTGCCGCAGCCGTTCTAACTCGAAAGCCTTGCTTCACCAAGAACCAAGTGAATTGTCCCTTCCACAGAATTACCTGCCGCGGTGGCTCAGTGGCTAAGGCGTTGCGCTTCTGAGCACGAGGTCGCGGGTTCGATTCCCGGTCGCCGCGGCCGCTTTTCTGATGGAGGCGAAAAGCAAAAACGCCCGTGTTTTTGAGATTTCGGCGCACGTTAAAGATCCCCAGGTGGTCAAAATTAATCCCGGAGCCCTCCACTACGGCGCCTCATCGCCTGCATTGAACCCTACAATCAATCAATCAATCATTCCCACTTGCCAAGCACAGGAATTCACAGGGCGTGAAAGAGGAGAGCTCCCAACTAAATTTCGTCGGATGTTCTGAAAAAAAAAGTCAAAATTTTCTTTAACGCGCCCCTGGTAAACACTTAATTAATTAGAATTAGATACATTAATTCTAGAATTCAATTAATTCTAACTTCGTGGAGATCTTCAACGTGCGCCAAAATATCGACACGCGGGTGTTTTCGGTTTCCGCCGCCTGAAAAGCAGCCATCGCGGCTGGGAATCAACCCCACGACCTTGGGCTCAGCAGCACAATGCCAGAGCCACTGCACGGTCGCAGCAGGTTGGATGTTCAGAATCAATGCAGACATCTAGCTTCGAATTCAACCGAAGCAGCCTCCCCGTGTGCTGTTTCCACGTCCGCCTACGTGGTGGTTCGCACTTACCTGAGACGCAGGTGCATGCGGTGACGCTGCTTCAGCGACGGAAAGGTCACGTAGGAGCCACGGTTGAAGGAGCGCGCCCGCAGTTGGCACTGGCTGTTCGTCCAGAGAGGGTCTTCCGTGCAGTTGCCGCAGTCTTGGCCGGTACAGTTCTTGATCTTGGTCTCGCAGTTTGTACCTATTGAGAGTAGCAACAGAGGCAAAGCAAAGAAACAAATGAAAGAGAACAGAGAAAGAAGGGTGGGAGGAGGAGGCAGGAAGAATGAAAGAAAGGATGGAAGGATAATAGAGAAAGAAGGAAGGAACACAGGGAGGGAGAGGGAGATGGGAAAGGGAGAGGGAGAGAGGGGAGAGGGAGGAGGGGAGGGCATTTTACTTAAGTTTCCAGTGCACACACCCGGCTTCGAGGAAGAAAGCGACAACGTTTTCGAGGCCTGTTTGCTTTCGTTTTAATTTAATTTTGTCGGTAAAAAAAAAGGACAGAAGCTAAGAGTAGATAAGTTTGGCCCACTCCAGCTGAGTTTAAGCTGTACAGCTCTTGCCGAGATAAGAGGTGCTCTACAGATGCTTTTAAGTGTAACCTATCAAATACCATGAAGCACAGCTGTAACGTCCGCAGCTATAACGAACATTTACTCACTACACAAACTACCGCATCATGCATTAGGGCGGCAAAAATACGGTTGCAATGAACACCTGTTTTGATGAACAAGTGTTGGGCGACCATCACTTCCTTTTCCTAACAATTGAGGCCACTCAAAGAACCGCATGCTTCAGACAACCGTAATTCTTGCAGAGTGTCCCACTCATTGCTTCACTACACCATGTTTTAACTTTTGCTGCCCACTAAGCCAGCGTTACCTCAGATTTTAAGTCGCCGCACCTGTGTCACGAATTCATACCTCCCTGCGCTCTGATACATACCCTGTTGTAGCTGTACCTGTAACTTCATGCAGATGGGTTTAGCGAGACATTTAGCACATGGCATAGTCCGACGCACTACTCATCCTGTTCAGGCCGAATAACGGAATGTTCCCTGTTAGTTGCTCATGTATCAAAGGCATGCCGCATTGGTTTCTACTTGTCAGTGCCAAAAAATGGGCACTTTGTGGCGGTTGTGGTGAAATGAAACGGCTTAGTACCTGCAAAGCCGTCCTGGCAGACGCAAGTGTATCCGGATTCTCGCCGAATGCATGTCCCGTTCTGGCCACAAGGATTCGAATAGCACAGGTTGATCTCAATGTCGCAGTCGTACTTCCTTTTCATACCTGCAAAAAAAAAAAAGCAGGGGTCGTCGTAGTCGTCATCATCATCATCATTGTGTCCTTTGCCGGACAAAGGCCTCTCTATATCCCCCAACTACCGGTATTCCAGTCTTGAAATGCCCAAGTAAATTCTTTGCCTCTGCATTTTTTTACTTCACGGCAAGGCACAAAACGGGTTATTTGTGGGCTTCATAAATAAATAATAAATTCTAATAATAGTAAATCAAATAATAATAATAATTAAATAAATAAAAATAATCGTAAAATCTACAAAAAGCCATAAAATATTTGTAGCAGGTAAAAAAAACGACACAATGGAATAAAGAACAACCGTGGCACTAGAGGGACCTACACTGTCTTCTAGGTACGCCTCCACAAATGGTAGCACACAATTTCCCCATTGGAAATCCAATTTTCCCACGAGACGAGGTGAACATTTCAAAAGCGGCCACAACATGAATGAAAACGCTTGGGTTTTGGTAACAATAATAGGAACAATTTGTGATAATAAATGCGCCTCCAATGGGCAGAGCATACAAGATACAGCTAACTAGCAAAGTCTCGTTTTCTATTCTTGAGTAGCTCACTAGAAAGCAAGACTTTTAACGCAGCCAAAAATACATATAAGCAATTTTCTGGAACTACCATCGGCAACATGATACACTTTTCTCTCTCGTAGCGTCAGTTCTAGTCTCCTTTTTGCCTCTCAAAAATTTCTTAACGATTCCCTGATTATTGCTCTCCTTTCCCCACTCAAAACTCTCTAATGTTTTAAAGCGAAAGCTTTATTAGAGGGTCCGATGGCCTTCTGTCGAAAAAATAATGCATTTCCCCATAGACCGGTTGGTAGACAGAAAAGCTCTGATAAGATCTCTGGACACACGGTGCATGCGTGAAACCAGGCTTCCATTGTGTCAAAATGGTTACTTGAAAAGCGCTAAAAAGGAACGGTTCTAGATAAGACAATACACGCATCGATCATGAAGAAGGAGTGCAATAGTAGACCTTTATCTCATAAACCACGTATCGGTATACATTTAGATCGTTCGTAGATGCGTCTACTTAGTGTGCGAAAAATCGTCGCATGCGGTTTGTTGTTCATTTGCGATTTGGGTCTTTGAATGTTTGACGATTGATTGGGCGCACTTTTAGCGAAGGTTTTGACCCACTTTTGACGTAGTTTTGATATCAGAAGCTTTTGCGCTTCTCTCAACTTTCTTAGGGAGTTTTTTTCACTCTTTTTTTTCACAAAGTTTTTCACTCTTTCAGATTCCTTTAACTTGCTCTACAAGGAGGGGTTGGAGATCTATGGGAGAGGCCTACATCCTGCTGTAGACCTAGATAGGCTGATACTGACGATGATTAAGTGAAAAGAGACAACACTGCGTTCCAGCCTACCCGTGAAGCCTATGGGGCAGCGGCAGGCGAACGTGTTGACCGGGTAGATGGGCCGGAAAAGGACTGTGTCCGACGCAACGAACGAGGACGCGTTTCCAAACTTGAGCACCGACAGGCATTCTTCGAAGTTGATGCATGGCTCACGAACGCACAGGTTGTCGTCAAACGGCAGCACCTATAAGAGAGATAGGTACGAGGTGTGAAACTTCCCCGAAAGCGGAACGGCCACTTCCAACGTAAATAAACACTTTCTAGCTCCTTGGCCAACTCTCTGCCAGGGTGGTTCGCTTCTGATGTGGATAAATCCACACCAGCTGATTCAGAAAAAACACCTCTTCCGATATGAGTTAACCTTTTACAGCTTCTTGGCCAATCCCCCTGTAGGAACACACCACTTTCGCTATGTTGAAAAAAATTAGTCGTTCCACTCATTGTGAAAGCTGTCAGAAGTGCAGAGCAGTGATTCGCCATAATGGGCTGTGGCGCCGTTACCGCTCACTGCTACCACCCATCATGCTCTTCACCGCCCTGTCTCACTCCTCTCTGATGAATTCAACTGGAGGTTTGTCCAACGCATTTCAAATTTCCCGCCTTCGCATGTGCTCACGCACCCCTGCCTGAACTGCGCCAGCGGGAGTTGTGTTCTTTTTGAGTGTTGCTTTTCCTCCTGCACGTGCCGGCGTTGCACTACCACTTTTTGTTCGCTTACTATTGTAAAAACCAACCAACAAGCGTTCTTAACTAAATGAACGCGGGCGCTGCTGGAGAGTTACGTATACTTTGCCTCAGATGTACCTGCAGTTTCCTTTGCACTAAAAAACGGGGAGATGTATGACAAGCGCCAGCGGTTCACGAGTTTTGAATGGCTATGACTATTTAAACCGCTTGGCTTTCAAAGCCTCTGTGGGACGCCGCGACGAAAGCTGCTACGACGGAACGGCATGGGGCTCTACTTGGGTCCAGCAAGTGAGCTACGACGACAAGGCGAGCCCCTAAAGTGCTCTGCACTTAAAAACATCAAGCTTTCTGGCCAACCGCCATGTAGGATACATTGACACTTCTGGTATATCCTCCTGAGACCGAAGACATGACATAGTAAAAGCCAGTGAATTTTTTTAAATAATTGAATTTATTACAGTACAGAAATAATTCTGATGTCATTCTTTATTTGCTATGACGTTTCGTTGAAAAGTTATCAGATGTGCAATATATTGCACACGGGGACTAAGTTGTCAAAAAAACATAAAACATGACGACATAGACAGTATGCGTGTGTGTGGGTGTGTGTGTGTGTGTGTGTGTGTGTGTATTGTGTCTGTGTTGTGTGTGTTATGAGTGCGTGTGTTGTGTGTTTTGCATATGTGTGTGCGTTGTGCGTGAGTTGAGTTGTGTGTGTTTTGTGCATGTGTGTGTTCGTGTGTGCTGTTGTGTTATGCGGGTGTTGTGTGCGTGTTGTGTTGTGTGTGCATGTGTGTGTGCCTCGGTGTTTCCAATGAAGATAGAGAAGCCGATCAGCTATGGAAAGGTTCGTTCTCTTCTTGACATCATTAGAAACGGTTGCCTCACTCTTCCGCGCTCACCAAACATCTCTGTTGATGAGCAAATTATTTCCTTCACTGGTAAGTGCCCAGTTAAGTAGTTCATTCCTGGTTAGTCCAACCGGACCGGGCTGAAGAACTTTATCTTGGCAAGCCCTTAAGGCCTTGTCTTAGATTCTGAAATCTTTCAGGGGGAAGGAAGCCTCGCGCAAAAGAAACAACAACATGTTATCGGTGGTGCTTGTCCCCATTTGCCATAGTCCTCTAAATAATTTCGAGGGCAGAGGCATCGGCGGCATCTCAAGAGATTTTTTTATTATTTATTTACAATAAAAAAATCCCGGGCCATCTCCACTAACGTGAAACCTGTGGAGGGGCGAAGCAGGCTTGGAGGGTTCGCGTTTTTGCCAATGGAGATGAAATCATTGGGAGGTAGAGGTATACAGCTTTGCTGTAGGAGTCTCTTGTCTTTGAAGCCCAAGCTCTCCAGCGCAAGGAGCAAACGAATGTCCCGGTGTTTTTTCAGTACACGTTACGAAGTGCTCCAGCGCGAGGCGTAAATGAGTGCCCCGGTGTTTTTTTAGTAGGTGTTACGTTCTAGCGCGAGGGGTAAACAAGTTTCCCGGTGTTTTAGTACCGTGACTACATGAGACGCCAACTACGACGACGACAGGAGACGCCAACAGCCCCAGCCCCTAAGGGGATTTGCCCCTAAAATGTAAGCTACGAGAGCAGCTAAACTAGTGATCCTCCAGCTTCCAACAAAGAAGCAAGCACATAAGGACCATGCAATGAACACAAAATAAATCGCACGTAAATACAGAAGGGAAATAAATCCATGACGAAGAAACTTATTTTGTAGAAACATGTACGTAGAAACATGTAATACGTAGAAACATGCATTATTAAATAAATACGTGACACGCGACTTATTTCTGCGATTTCTATTTTTGTCTGCGCAACTTTTACTATTTATATACAATAATCGTATCATTTGTACAACTTGTATTATTTGCATCGTTTGTACAACTTGCATTATGTTTGTTTTTTCATAGCCTGAAAGAGCTACTTTTTTCAGTTTTGCTGATTGTTGCACATTGTTGTTGTCATGTATGACGGCTCCTAGGCCTAGTCAAGCTGCAGCTAGCTCACAGCTTATAGCCCAGGAGACCGTCCAGTGGTTGTTGTGGAAAATAGAGGAAATAAAGGAAAACAAGGGGCCGCAGGGTGAACGCACCTGCACGTTAGTGAGCTTGGCAAGTATGGCACGGTTGAGGTAGACCCTCTCCTGGAGGTACTGCGGCTGGAAGTAGTCGTCCTCACTCCCTCTCAGCGCCGAGAAGCTGATGTTGAGCACCGTGCTGTCGACGTCAGTGTCGTCCTGAAATAGAGCCAACACTTCAACAACACCGATCGAAAAGCAAAGGAGATAACATATTATTATATTATAGTCCTTTGTATAAAAAGCAGGACACTGACCAATGTTGCAACAAAATTGACGTTTCGGGATCCGTACGGATCCCTTGTTCACAATTTTATTACAGCCCTTATTATATTATAGCCCATAGCTAAGCAGAAACAGTATGTGATAAGGCCCAGTGAGGCACAAAGAGCTTTTGATATCTGTACCGTATTTTCGCGCGTATAACATGCCCCGGCATATATTCCGCACCACCACTTTCAACCAGCCGGAAAAGAAGAAAAGAAATCCTCGCATATTGCCCGCGCATTTGATACAGGAAAGGCTGCACTAAAGCTACTGCTCAAGCAACACATCACATATTATGTAGACAGAAAAAGCGCATATTTAGCAAGTAGAATACAGTGACTGCAAAGCAAAAGTCACAATTCATTCAGTGTCACTGCTCTCGCCAGAGCTACCACTTGAGCCGCAGTCCTCACTGTTGTACACAAGGTCATCTTCACGGCACAACACGCACTGCTGTGAAGCTGCACTAAAGGATAAACCCCACGTATTATCTGCACCCCTACTTTGCCACTGAAATCATGTTTACTGCATTTAAAACCCTTACATCAAATTTGGCAGCAATGTTAGTTGTGCGGGTTGCCATACGCGCGAAAATACGCAGGGCACCATATGCCTTATTATCCGTACTTTGCCATGAAGTTTTTGCATGTGCGGGTTACAAAATACGGTACCTTGTAATCATGTGGGACAATGTACCAGAATAATCTGTGCCCTTCCCCAAAAGCTAACAGCAATAGGCAAAGGTTGCAGCATAATTATTTCAGTCTATTTTGCACATCTCTCATTCTGCTTGTTACATTTAGTTTTTTTTTTTTCTGAATAGAGGCGGCAAAATTGCTGCTAATCACCATCATTGCATCGGTACCTAGGAAATTTCGATATCTGTGCTGTCCAGGAGCTCCGAGCCCTCACCTGGACGCTGAAGATGAAGACGCTCTCCTTGGCGCAAGGCACAATGGCTGCGAGGCCGCTGACGAACTGCTCGTAGAGCGGCGAGAGGAACTGCTCCTTGGTGATGCCTCCGAGGCGTACGGTGACGCTGTTGAACAGCATGGCCTCTGAGACGAGTCCTCACCGAGAGGTGGCACATGGCCTGACACTTCGTTGATGCCATCTGCACGCAAAAGAGAGATGAAGTCTTGCGGGGGAAACTTATGGTGCTTAGATGAAATCTCTTTTCTTCAATCTTTCACTACTTCCAAAGCTTCACTTAGCAGTGCAGCAAAATGACTTGAGCAGTTCCGTTACAGTCGAGTTCATTATAACGATTCCACTCCTAACACACCCACACATGTTATGAAAGAAATAGGTAAATGATTAGCTTTAGGGCAATGCAAGCCTGCTTGTTCAAGCATCAGTTCTTACAAAACACATTAGGACAGATTTCTAAGTGGTACCTTAATTACATCCCGAATTTACAGCTCTGCTACAAGGTCAACCATAGTGGAAAGCTAAAAATTTATTTACACCACCAGAGCTCTATAACACGCCCTTAGGCGGCAACCACATAGGAGTGTTTTGCTCGTGTCTGGCAGCTGTCGGCGTCTCCTGGTGGCGACGTGAAAAACGTTGGAGAGCACAATTTACCCCACCAACCTCTGCCAGATTGCTTTGTTAGCTAAAAACTGCCTAATTGGTCATTAAAACGTCCGTTTCAAACACCGACGGACGCCAGACGCGAGCAAAACGCTTCATGTGGTTGCCGCTTTAATTTGTACATGTGGCCATTATGTTTGCAACTAACAAATTCGTTGCCACATTGGGCTCAAACATTAAAGGCGTCTTCTGCTTTCTACTAGGCAGTTAAAATCATGGTGTTTAATTACAGTTAATGCTCACATTGCAGCAGAACCTACTGCAAAAACCAGTCCATTCAGGCAACAAATCGTCCCAACAAGTTTACCAGAATGTGGCCTTCGGTAAAGTTAAAACTCGATCCAGCAAAAGCTGATTCATTTCAAGCTTTGCTTACACAACAACATGACTGTTAATTTTCAGAAACATCGCTAAGTGACCTCGCGTTGCAGCATCATTTCAGGCATAACAAAATAGCTAGCGGCATCCACCTGCACTTCAAGTATGGTTCAGACTACTGTCCTCATGTTGCAAGCCAACTTTTCTCTGTAGCTAAACAAACAGTCACGCATAAACCAGAACACATTGAACTTTCCAATACCCAATTCGCGCACAGCATGACACTACAAGGATGCATTGTGTCAGCAGGACCAAGCACTGGACAATTAAACTTCTTTTTTTTAAAGAGTCCTGCGTTTAACTCTTTGTGGAAGTTCACCTTGTTAATTCACTATTTCAGAACAAGCGGCAAACTATATACTAGTACAACACCAGTAATTAGGACCGAATCATGGTTCATGCAAAACTGTCATGACAAATGGCCCAGAAGAAGAAAAAAAAAAAGGTATGAATGAAACAGGACATCCACACACAAGCACGCATCAATCCCCGCACGTTTTGTAATCACGAGCCTAACTAAAAGAAGCAATGTACAGTCACGCTCGCTACTACCAACAACACTGTAAACACGGTGACCCTTGAAACAACAAATAGGACAAAGTTTGGTAAATTAGGAAGTTATCGACATGATGCCCAGTATCAAGTCTGGTGCATTAGTAAGTTATCTACGTAATGAGTACTAGCTTTTAAAGGAGCCATGAAGAGAAAATACAACTTCGTTTAATTTGAAAGAACTAGGGTTCAGTATCTCACTCAGCTCCATTAGAGCACAAAAGATCACCTTTTCATGACGTGTTATCAAGAATGACGTTTTTTTTCGTGTTATCTGTCACAATTCTGTGGTACGACGGCCGCCAAACAAACAGGTTCCGTGAGGGGAATTAACTGCACATCAAACTCCGTTATTTGTTCGATGCGATGATATTGGTATCATTGTTACAAACGTCTTTCTAATAAACCCAACTTGTATTTTGTCTTCATGGCTCCTTTAAGCCCCAATCCTAAACAAAACATGTACAAAGGTGTGACTAATAATGAGCATTCCACATCATACGAGTGCAACTGTACCTCAACAATGCTTGGCGATGTTTCCAATACGCAAGCACGCATCAATTTTTGCTTGCTCGTTCAAAAACCAAATTGCGCTTACAATTCGAACCAAAACTAGCTAAAACTGCGTGCCCTGATTACACATCACCTTTTCATCATCCGTTTTTTTTCGTGTTATCTGTCACAATTCTGTGGTACGACAAACACAGGAGGGGAATTAAGCACATCAAACAATGCCACAAACGGGTCGAAACTGGCCACAACTCACCAAAGACACTGACTTCCATGTCAGCATTTATGTGGACATTGGAATTAAGGCTCGGACTGAGCCGGATTTCCCCTGACGTTTCGTTGAGCATCAACAGGTTTGCATTGTTGCCGGAGACAAAGCGATAGCGCAGTTGGTCCGCAACATCAGCATCCCAAGCTGGGACGCGGCCTATCGAGCCGACGGGGAAGTGATGCTGGTAGTTGTTGAACACGATGCTGAAGTCCTGCACAAAGCGAAAGTACACAACTGAGTCAACTGTTCTGCATTCACCTTAAACGTACTGTGAAAACAACATACAGTTGGGTATTATTAGTTCTAACCGCACGGGGAGAGAAAGTTCATTTGAATCAAGGGGGGAGACTGGTCTTGAAACAACTTCTTTTAATTTTCATGTAAACAACATGTCAGTCTTGCTGCTTTTTCTCCACTGATTTCAAATAGGCCGTTATCTTTTCAGTTGGTCAATTAGTTCCTGAGATAATTAGAGATAATTAGCTATTTTTGGTCAAACAATACACAAAACAGTGTTGGTCATAAAACTGTAATCTTTATGTTTTCCAATACTATGAACCCTGGTGAACGCAATAATTGAGGACGACTCTGCAAGCAATGGAACAGAAGATGATAGGTGTAACATTAAGGGACAAGAAGAGAGCGCAGTGGGTCAGGGAACAAACGCGTATTAAGGGCATATTAGTAGAAATTAAGAAGAAGAAATGGACGTGGGCAGGAAATGTAATGCGGAGGCATGATAACTGCTGGTCATTAAGGATAACAGAGTGGATTCCCAGAGAAGCCAAGCGTGGCAGAGGGCAGGCATAAAGTTAGATGGGCAGATGAGATCAAGAAGTTTGCGAGGATAGATTGGTCGCAGTCAGCACAGGACCGGGGTAACTGGAGAATAATGGGAGAGGCCTTTGCCCTGCAGTGGGTGTAGATAGGCTGGTGATGATGATGATGATGAAAATTCGGTGTTTGAAATGGGCATTCAAAATGGTTGCTTGCCACGGGTGCCACCAAGGTTTAATGAGCTGCAAAATTAGTTACAAGCGATGCGACAAAAAACTGCTTCGATCATTGCATTCACTAGGGTTCATAGTATTGGAAAACATAAGATTACAGTTTTACGACCAACACTGTTTTGGCTATTGATTGACCAAAAATGACTAATTATCTCTAATTATCTGGCAAACTAACTTGACCAACTGAAAACATAATGGCATATTTGAAATCAGTGGGGGGAAAGCAGCAAGTCTGACAAGTTTCACTAAAGTTTGCTTAAAAATTAAAAGAAGTTGTTTAAGACTAGTGTCCCGAGTAAGACAGTGTCATTTCATACGAGCGGGGGGTCTATTTCACTAGTACAATACAGTGCACAACACGAACACTAGAAACACATGTGTGATAAAGTAGGCTCTATTCCGTGTTCTTGTGAGTGCAATGTCAATAATCACGTACTACACAAGGTACACGCACAGAATGAACAGTTTAAGGTAGGAGGCATGCACTTAATATACAGGTACGCAAAAATACATGATTGTACCTTCAGAATAGCAAGAATTCTTACAGGCTTAGGTGCCTGCGAGGATGTGAATGTGAGTCGTGCTTCGAACTTTCGGCATCCTACTTGGGACTGCTGCACAAAAGGTAGTCTGTGCTGACGGGCAATCTTGTTCGAATTAACAGTGACACGCGTTTCAGGTTCGAATTAGAAGGAGTTTTTTCCCATTCCAATACACACCCCTTTGCCAGGACCAATAAGCCAGTTCAAGTTATCTATCCGTTGGTTCAAATTATGTGACTTCAAATTAAAGAAGTCCAACTGCACAACTTTGTTTTATTCAAAACATTTTGTTTTACAATAGCCTTAGCACTTGTCCGGCAACAAACGACCCTTTATTCCTTGAGAAATTTAGCAATTAAAAACAAATTTTCAATTCTACAGCTGGATATCATGTTTCATGACATCGGCAATGATGTTATAAAGAAAGGTACCTAAAACATGTAGTTAGTACGTTGAATGCAAACACTGCAATTTAACCCGAACCGGAAGTTCCGGTTCACTACTACTGTCTTCAGTTCCGGTTCAGTTCCATGGGTTTTCCCATGAGCCTGGGCTTGACTGAAAATTTTAGCCCACGTGGCAGGTATATTGGAGCCAGGTTTAGTGATGACTCTTTCTCAACATGACGTGGTAGAGGCCAAAGTATAGGAATTAGGGAGATTTTTCTTTATTCTTCCTTAGCAAGATTTTACCCCTTTAATGAGAAGTTTTGATATAAGCTTCACTTCACAAAAGACGAACAAAACTGCGCATGTGACGAACGGAATGTAAATGTTTACAAAACAACCTATTCTTTTATGTGTTGCTTTTAATTTTAAAGCCAACGAAATGCTACCACACAGCAGACATTTTAAAGTGCAAGTTAGGATTCAAAACATTTATGCACGTACAGTTCTAAAACAGAAAAATTGTCATTTTCTAAGCTTCTTTTTTTGTGCGGCCTCCATCATTCCAAGTCCTGCTTTTAAAAAAAAAATAATGTGGTAGTATCGATTGCCTGGAGAATATGAGACATCGTTACTTAAGGTATTTTAATTAATGCATATGGCAAGGTTGCCAAAAACGTGCTGGTAAGTTACTCCCATTTCTTTAGTTCTCTCAGAAAAGCAAAAACGAACACTGTAACTTTTATGGCTACCTAAACTTCGTTCAGTTCTTGCCTAAATCGGCAGGAGCGCTTGACTGGTGTAAAGAACCTAACCTAACAATTTCTTCTTGCGTTATCACTGATTAACTATGCATCTATACCAAATGTGGTTACAAAAACTCGTCAAGTCAAGCATACCTGGTGTACCATCATGACTCATCTGCACGCAAATTGAGGATGACTAAATGTGGCAAACACATCCCACTGTTTTGATTACACTGAAACTATGTCATCATTAAGAAACAAAGAAATATACCACTCCTTCACTAGCCCTCCTAATTAGATTTACCAGGAAATACAATGAAGTCCTAGAACACTGAAGTTGCTTCGAGGAATAGCTGCCTAAACAGAAAAGGCAGCATCAGAGCTTATGGATTACAAGTACAAGACATTCGCAACAATCAGCCCTACCAGACGTTTGCAACATTCAGCCCCAGATCTTGCAAGCCCTTTCAGGTGCTTTTTAAGATTTAGGGGCGAAGCACCTTAGGACCTCACTTTGTCCGTGGCATGTCCCTTGGCGTCCGTGCACACAGTGTTGCTCATGCGCTAGGAGCATTGGATTGGATTGGATTGGAATTGTATATACTGTACACACGCGTTGCCACTCATTTACATGCGCGAGTGGGCAATGCCACGGGTGATTTACGGTAAGAACGATCCCCAGTGCTTCGCCCACTCGTCATGATTCACTCCGTGGAGATGCGTGAATTTCTTTTTAAGGTGTTTTTACTGCGATGACAACCAGGACAAAAAACTAAAAACCTTTTTACCAATAAAGACAGCTTATAAGACTGATATTAAACAAATAATTAACTCAAGCCTTACCTAGGTGTGTAAATATGGCTTGTGGCTGGGATGACTTTACAGGAGTTGATACAGAAACATGATTAGTAACAGGGCATTTGTGCATTTGTGCAAAGCTTTAGCTCAGCACATCCTTCAATCAAAGGTGTAATAACGCTTGAAAGGACACTTACTTTAAGAACTGGAGCATTGTCATTGACATCCGTGACCCACACCTCAACTTCGACGTCGTTTCGAAGCGGAGGCGACGCCGCACGCACCACCAGCACGTACTTCTTGTGAGGAGACTCGTAATCCAGGTCTGTTCTCGTAACGATCTCAGCCGGTTCTCCCGGTCGCGCAACAAGCGAAAAGGCATCCGCATCAGGCCCTCCGACAATGGCGTACTGGATGATGGCGTTCGGTCCTTCGTCAGGGTCGTGAGCCTCTATTTCGCCCGCAACCGAGCCGATCGGACTGTTTTCCGGAACAAACAGCCGAATTCGGTCGGCCGAGAAGCGCGGAGGACTGTCGTTGACGTCTTCAATGTAAACGGTCACCGGCACAGAAGCTGAGAGCGAAGGCGATCCGCGGTCAACGGCAAACACGACAAGGTGGTACACAGCGAGCGTTTCGCGGTCGAGCACTCTGTTTGTCCGAATTATGCCGGACGTCGGGTCGACTCCGAAGGCGCCACTTCCATCATTGCCACCTAGAAAGGTGTAACGAATCTGGCCGTTTAAGCCTAAGTCGCTGTCGGTCGCCGAAATGTGCACAACGCTCGTTCCAATGAGGGCGTCCTCACTAACTGTGCTCGTGTAGCCAGCGGTGGGGAATGCTGGGGCGTTGTCGTTGACGTCGGCAACTTCCAATTCCACGTTGGTTGTGTCCGACAGAGGCGGGTTCCCGTTGTCCTGCGCCATGACGACGAGTGTGTAGCCGCTCGTTTTCTCGCGGTCAAGGGGTCTTGTGGTCACAATGGCGCCGGTCGTCGAGTCGATTCGGAACTCCGGGACATCGTCTTCCATCGTGTAAGTGATGAGCGCGTTACGGCCCACGTCACCATCGTGCGCCTCAACTACAAGAACGGTTGTTCCGACCGGTACGTCCTCGGGAACGGTCGCAGTGTATGGAGTCCGCTCAAAGATTGGCCGGTGGGTGTTGGCGTCGCTGACGTTGAGGTAGATCGTAGCCGTGTCCGAGCGCCCGCCGGTATCCGTCGCACTGATGGTCAGCACGAACCTCTTCTCCAATTTGTAGTCGAGAGGCTGGGCTATGGACACCACCGCCTGCCTGTTGTGGCTGACGATGCCAAAGCGATCCCTCGTATTCCGCTCGTGATGTGGTAAACGAGGCGGGAGTTCTCGTCTCGGTCCGACGCCGTCACGCTCATCACGGGAGTGCCCGGAGGATCGGCTTCGGACACCGTCCCCTCGTATATCCGTGGTTCAAACACCGGATCGTTGTCGTTCACATCCTGGACCCTGAGGAGAATCGTTGCAGTTGCGGATCGTGCCGGAGAGCCATGATCTCGAGCAATGACCTGGAAGTTGTAGTTTGCGCTCTCCTTCCCGGTCAAGCTCGCGCGTCGTCACAACCCAACCGGTGATGTCGTCGATCCTCATCGGCAGGTCGGGGTGCTCTGCAGACGACAGAGTGTAGGAAATCTCTGCATTTGCTCCGTCGTCTGCGTCGTACGCTTGGACCCGAACGATACTGTGGCCAATGGGGACGTTTTCGGGCACCGTTTCGTGGAAGAGGGAGGTGTAGAATTTTGGATCGTTATCGTTGATGTCAAGGACATTTACTAGAAGTTGAGTTGTGTTCGAGCGCGAGGGAGTGCCCCCGTCCTGGACTCTGACTACAAGACGATAGCTGCGTGCCGACTCGTAATCCAGGGGCGACAGTACGGTCACAGAACCTGTGAAGCTGTCCATGGCAAAGTGACCTTGCGTGTTGCCGCCGATGAGACTGTACCTCAAAGCGGCGTTGGCCCCTTCATCAGCGTCCACTGCACGGATCCGCGCAATTTCAGGGTGGTTCAACCAGTTGATGTCTTCAGAAACCTTGACAGTGTAGGAACGCTCCGAAAACTGAGGGTAATTGTCATTGTCGTCGAGGACAGTAATTTCAACGGTGGTCGACGCCGACTTTCGGTCGGTGACGGGACCCGAATCGCTTGCCTGGACTACCAGGGAGTAGAACGAAATCAATTCCCTGTCGAGAGATGTCTGCGTCGTGATGATGCCACTCTTCGAATCTATTCCGAAAGCACTGTTTGTGCCGTCGGGATTGAGGATTGAGTAGTCGATGTTGGCGTTGGAGCCAGCATCCTGATCTGTTGCCCTGACAGTGACAACGGTGTAACCTATTGGAACAGACTCCCTAATCGAGGCTTCGTAGGTTGATTGCTCAAACATTGGAGCATGGTCGTTTTCATCCAGAACATTAACTTGCAAAGTGCTGCTCGCAGACACAGGCGGGCGTGCGCTACCGTCAACTGCAATTACTCTTAAATAGTGAACATCCATAAATTCCCTGTCTAGGACAGTTGTGGTGGTTACAACACCTGACAGTGGGTCAATGTTAAACATCGCTTGGCTTCTCGCATCAAGAACAGCATGAAGAGAGTACGACAAATCTGACGACGAAGTTCCACCGGATGACGCTGTCATGGTTTCGACAACGTAACCGCGATCCTTGCCCTCCGGCACCGAAGCAATATAAAGATTTTTTTCGAAATGAAGTGTATGACGCTTAGTCCGACGTCGCTCGAAAGCCACAATCAAATCGTAGCTACGGTTGCCGCAAGGTGACGTCAACCTCGTTGTGACAGTGTCCGCCACGGGTCCGCAGAAGTCTCTGTGGGCGACCAAGTCTCCTCCGACCCTTTCTATGGCACAGCATTGGCTGGTTGATGGGTATCCGTACGACAGGCTGCAGTTCCCCAGGCGGGGAAGGAGACTCGCCAATCGCACGATCGGCTCGCTCCGCACGAAGCACGCGTCTTGCAACTGATGTAACGTTACGCGCACCGTGTCTGTGGTATCCGGGGAGGAGTCGGTGACGGCACATTCTACGAAACGCACCCATACCGTCCACTCGGTCGAACAACACGGCCGTCTAGCACGCACTGTCACGGGCAACGGGTTCTGCAAGACGGAGCCGCAGGCCACTGAGTTCTGCAACGTGACGTCGCCACTGTGACGGTCGATGCCGAAGAAGTGTTCGTCAGCGGTGGCAGATTCCGAAACGCGGAGATCGTACGTCCACGGCGGCGGTTCATCGGGATCCCGGAGCGCCGCGCGGAAGACCGCGAAGTCACGCCGGTTGTCCGCGGGGCTCACCGAGGTCACCAGCGAGTCGGCGACCGCGAAAAGGCACGCCAAGCAGAACAGCGACCGTCGCAACGACGGCGCGACCCCCTCGCCCATGTCACAACAACTCCGCGTCGGCTGCTGCCGGCGACGATGACAGCACGACGAGCGCGCACGCCGAAACCACAACAAACGCGGAGTCTCCGAAGCACGGTCGCAACATCACGGCGTCGCACCGAGAATCGGGCACCCTGGACGACTTCTTCGCCGACATGGCGCGGTATCCACGGCGGCGGCTGGCTTTAATTATTGCGCTCGTTTCTGCGGTCGCACAGCGCGCGCACACACCTTGCATCGATCGGCGTTGGGGTGAAGCCGCACTCCGGGAACAAAGCGTCGTGCGTGGTGCTGAACGCGCAGGGGCATATCGCACGCGCCGGGATTGTCAAGCACCGCTGCACTTACTGGGTCCAGTCGCTTGGACGCGAGTCGGCGGCCCGAGCACGGAATGCAACGACGACATCTCGAAGGATCCAGTGGCCTCATCGGCCCTCATTGTCCGAAAACCGGTCTTTCCCATCGCCGCGCCGCCGACTTCTCGGAGGAGGAGGAGCTCTTGGAGAGCAGCTCCGGCTTCGGGGCGGGCAAAAAAATTGCAAAAGCGAAAAGGCCGCGCTCAGTGCGGCACGTACACGGACAGACGCGCCGCAAGCGCGACTCGGTTTCACGCGAATGGCGCTAGGCGTTTGTGTGGCGCTGCGGTCGCCATGCGCAGTCCGGAAACAAGCCATTACGGCTCGCGGGCACTTCGTGCCGCTCGAGCGTTGTATTTTTTGCCTTTCTCTGCCCGCCCTGCTTTCGCGGTGGGTCTTCCCTTGTTTCTGCCGCCCGCGGTGTAGCCGCGGACAAAAGGGCATTAGGCAAAAAGGCCGCGCTAAGGGGAATCGTTTCTGGAGCAAATGTAGAGCACGCGGTGTAGTCGGGGCTCTTTAGAAGTGATCGCGGACACAGGGACTGTTGTGAGCGCTGTGCTTTATTTTTATCGTCCTTTTTCTTTTCGTGCGCTCTCTACTGCAAGCCTGCCATAAGAGCAGACCGGCATCTATTCTGTGGCGGTAACCTTGCGAGTGCATTTGCTTTCTCCGACGGGAAGCGACTTGGCCAAGCTCAGTCGGCGTCCACAGGAAATGGTCGAGCGGTGAGGTCGCGTGCCTCCACTAAGACGGGGCATAAACTCTGGCGGAGCGGTGCACCTAACTCAACGTGTGCACAAATAACTGACTCACACGGCAGCTATACGGCGCTACGAAGCGAACGCGCAGCCGCAGTATATAGGGCATGAATTTGGTGATGAGTGCCGGCAAACCAGCTGGCTGGCGTGACGCGCCCTAATCACACAAGCGCGTCACGCGAGGGCCAATGAGAAGCCCTTTTGGAACAGACCGCGGCCGGGTCGATCTCGTATATCGTGACGCGTAATGGCCGCCAATCACACGCTCTACAGCTGCCTTGTTTGGCGCTGTCGTGCGGCTTGGTTTACCCTGCAGTACTTTTTCTCTTTCAAGAGCGGTGCACGACTTCCCAGAGGCCGCTTATCGGTATACCGCTGAAATATGTGCGTCAGGTTGTTTTCCGGGACCCAAATAAGCCCAACGATATGAGAGAAATCAAATTGCAACTATAAATCAAGCTGTAAACTTGAAATTATAGAAGTGAGTTAAGCAAAGGCATACGCTTCTCTAAATTATTAAGTCTCTGATTCTGTATATCGAACAGCTATAGTTACGTCGAACTTTCGTTCGTCTTGGCTGGCTTGGTACAAAGAGGCCCTACTTTTCCAAGCTCCTCTACCCTCATGGACCTCGAGTACAGTGAACTTGTAGTTACCTGTGCTTCGGAATAAGTCTCAGGCAGAGAAGTTCTAGATTTGTTTTCAGGGTCATAGCAAAGGGTATTCTTCAAGCAGCAGGCGCGAGCAGAGCGGCGACCGATGAAAAAAGCCCTGAAATGTCTGGTTTAGCCCGCCGAAGCTACACGTGTGCTACAAGGCGCATCGGGGTGTACAGTCGAGCCCGCTTATAACGAACCTGAGCGTAACGCGGCCTCCGTTCGTTATATCCCGAAGTTCGTAGTAAATGGACCACAGTAAAAAAATGTCAAAACACTGTTTTTTTTTTTTTTGCAAGCAAGTCCGTGATGGCTGTTTGTTTCTGCAGTGGAAGACTTGATTAGGGCGGTCTCCAGTTTATTTAGAGCAGCCGCGTGACCTTCGCCAAGGCCCTTGGCGTAAACAAGTTGTTTAAGGTCCTCTATGTAGCCCATTGAAACAGGCACGCTTATAGGCAGCAGGCTAAGATGTTTCATCGTCGTTCGCGTGCGATTCCTCCGCATCGCTTCATTAACGATTAACATTAACGATTCCTCCGCACTTCATTAACGATACCCTCGTCCGTGCACGGTTCCGCAGTGTCAGCATCTTCATCGGCACAAACGAAATCGTCCCAGGCGAGGTCATGGCCACCATGTCGGAGTCGATGACTCGCTGCCACAAATCACCGCCGGACTGACCATCGGAAGCATCAGGCTCGGCTTCAGGTTGTGTGTCGACGAAGCCGGCCTTGCGGAAACAATTCCGCACGCAAGTGGCTGTCCCCTCCGACCAGGCAGCCTTCACTGCCTTCACCATCTCTACAGCTAAATACAGCGAACCTCGAAGCGGCAAGTTGGCTGACGGGCGGTCAACAGCTATGACCATGCGCTCCACAACGCGGGGCCTATACGGTGCCTTAAAGGCACGTATTATTCCCAAATCCAGCGGCTGCACTTTCGACGTGGTATTGGGTGGCAAGAAAAGCAGGGAAACTGCCGTGAGGGAAGTTTGCACGTGGTGCGCAGAGCAGTTATCCATCCCGAGCAGCACGCGCCTGCCTTGCCTCTGCATGTCACGGTCGAACTCGCTCAGCCAATCCGCGAATGAATCGTGCATCATCCAAGCCTTACCGTTGTGCCTGTAGCGCACGGGCACATCGCTCCTAAAGCAACGCAGCCTTTTCGACTTTCCGATGGCGAAGGGCACGCGGCGGTCGCTGCCATCCATGTTAGTGCACGGAAGAGCTGTGATGCGCACTTTGGTATGCTTCCCTCCAGTGCATGTGCCGCCTTTCATAGCGTGCGTTTTATCCGGCAACATCTGGTAAAATAACGCAGTTTCATCTGCGTTGTAGACGCCGCGCTCCGTATAGCTTGAAGTAACTTCTCCGTTTTTTTTCAAGCCACGCTGCAACATCTTGGTCACTTGCGGGCGCTGCCTCGCCGACAATAAACTAAAAAACAATGCCGTGCCGCACCTTGAAGTGATGTAGCCGCCATTGTCTGGGCAGAAGTCGGGAAAATCCCGATTCGCCCGTTTTGCCTGCGAGGAGGTTTGCGAAAGCGACCTGCGCCTGCAGGGCTGGGGAGAGGCCGTCATTTCAACCCACATCGCGGCGCCGGCCGTTCGCTGTAACCGATCAGCAGAGCTCAAAGACGTTCGTTGTACGTGGGATCTTATGCCATTGAAATAACGTACATTTTGACGGTCACGCACGTTTTGTTCGTTGTAAGCGAAAGTTCGTTTTAAGTGGGGCCGTTATATGTGGGCTCGACTGTATTGCTACGATACAATTAATACCCACCACTGTTTCTTCACAGATGTCCAAATATCGCCTCCATCGTAGCAAGCGCCTCCGTGGCCGTGCGGCTCTGCACGGAGCGGGGATTAGCCACGCTGCATTTCCACAGTGGTGGGGAGGGTGCGATTCCCTGTATTCTCGGTATACTGTATTCTGTCAGCTATTCTACGCGCAAGGTCAATAATTATGATCGCCGTGAGTCTTTATGTAGAGGAAGGTTTTCGTATCAATTTATTCCAATCGACGGAGCTCTTTCACGCGCACAAAAAGCCGTGGGGGGCGGTTTTAGATGCCCTCAAGAGAGGCGTTTGTCAGGTGCAGTGACGATCATCCCAGAAATTGTTGGTGCAACTGTCACGGTTCGTTCTCTACAGCCGCCTTCGGGCCTCGAGCGGTGCACAAAAAAAGGCCTAACTTTCTGACTCCTTTTGTTAATGTTTTGATCATGAGATATCGTCGGCGATGGTGATCACAAAATGCTGATTGAATAAATGAATCAATGACTTTGACCCTGTAGGCGCTGGCGGTGTCAATTGATGCCCACACATAAATTTAAAGTGCCTCTAGCGCAGAGAAACGAAACCAAAACTGCTGGTCTTGTGGGAAATTTTTCTTCAAGGATGATTATTGCGATAGACATCACCATTTTTGTGTTTCAGAGGAAAAAAAGAAGAAAAATCTCAAGTGCACACAAAATTACGAAGTTGAGTCTAAAAAGAAAAAAAAAACAAAGGTTCTAGTTTTATTGTCTAGTTTGCAGGCACATGTGGTCATACAATTTAGGAAAACAGGCAAAAAGAATTTTTCTTATCAGCTACAAGTTTTTAATCGCCGGATGTCCTAATTATTTGCCTCATTATTAAATTAGCTATTATTTGCATTACCAGCTCTATTCTTTGTTTGTGGGCTTATGGGAACCCTAAAATTTAGTAAACACACACAAAAACGTTTTTTTTTGTTTCAAAGAAAAAATCAGGGCTAAAAGGTTAATACAGTGAGGAGGCTGTTATAATAAAAAGGCACAGTCCTCCATGTTGAAGCTTTAAACTGAACTGTTAAGGTCACAACGTAGGCTAACTACCCACTCTTGTTTGGAAACGCAGCAACTACAAACACAATTGTCTTACTCTTCCTATTGATATTCGATTTTAAAACGCTACATTTAAAATCCCGCTAGAAAAAAAAAATGAAGGAACCGCACGCTAACGCGTAAGACTTGAAGGTAGCGAAGCTGTACGCAACCTCCACGACCATCACGAAGTTTAAGTTCACGATTGCAGCCTATTTGCTTCTTCTTCGCTGCCGCAACGAACTTTACTCCATCATTGTTGGTGTAAGTGTGAGCTTCCTTCATTTTTTTGGAAAGTGATAGTCACTGGACATCACCTTGGAGGGGCGTATGCTATGACGTGCCTTTCCCGTTCCGAACAAGTGTTGCCACGATTACGGCTAGAGTTTTTTTTTTTTTTTGTCCACCTCGGCCAATCTCCCTAAGTGGGTATGCTTGGCTTGACAAACGTGCGCAGGGGACGCTGGGCGGTAGTCGCGAGGCGCGCACACACGAGCGCTAGGCATTTTCTTGGTTTTGTTAACTGCCGGGCGGTCGCCGCGAGGCCCGCGCTCACTTGCGCGTGCTCGGCAATTTCTTGGTATTTTTAACTGCGGACACGCAAAATTACGATTTGCCAAACAGCTTCGCTGTGAAAACATATCACAAGTGCGCTTACGCTTAGCTTACCCCACCTTCCTCTTTCTCTCCTAAATGTGGAACGTGCCACACATCGAGGCGTGCATCAGGGACGCGGCAAGGCAAAGCAGCACCCGCCTATTCCCTCAATGCTACAAAGTGACCAATGTCCGAAAAATACATTTTTTTTCTTTGGCCCGACCCACTGCTTTTCGCATCTGTCCTCTCAGAACTGGGGCGGAACGTTGCATCGTCGACTAATAGCGTCCTCTGCTCACAAGGTCCTGTCTCGTACCAGGCATACCTGTCTGTAGCCGGCCATGGGAATACATGTCGCAAGGCCATTTCTCTTGCCAGCCGCGAGCGTAAAATAGACGGCATTGTGCACTCAACAATGCATGGCGCACGGGACAGCGTCTGATTGAAAATGGGCCAACATCGATTTGGCTTTAGCGAACAAGGCCAAGAGCTTGCAGACTTTTATTAGCCCTGGTAGGCGGCCCGTGCCGGCGGCTCGGACATTTCAGTTCGTGCCGTGTTTACCCAGACCGTTCGTTTAATCGGTTGTAAAGATCTGAGACGCCCGTGCGCGCGACGGTCGCATTTAAAAGACCGTGCCCATTCCCTCTGGCAATAAATGTTATCTCTTGACGATGATGATGATTAAACGAGGAAAGTCATTACACCTTATTCGCTGAGGTGTGAGGGGGATATCGGTGGCGGGCAGAAGTGGAGGGATGTGGGCTCTTTGTACGGACTGCTTAAATTACTGACGTATGCGTTTACTGTTTGAAACACTATTAAGTTGTTAATTGTCCAGGCTTAACGCTAAACTTCTGCACCTGTCCTAACTGGAACGCCCCAAACAGCCACACTGCAGCGTAAAAGTTTGCGCGTGCCTGCTTGCTTCTTGCAAATATCATCAAAAGAAAATCGTCTGCCGCCCCTGCCCCGTAACTGTCCCTCCTTCCGCCTCCGCCCACCAATCACGCTGTTCCCCTCCTGTCTATGTCCTCCCGTGATAAACGCAATAGAGGTTTGCTGAAATTAATTCAATTTTCCCGCGTTCGTACTGCTGGCACGCCCCGTCTGTTTTTTGTTCTGCTTAGTGTTCGCTTTTATCTCGCCTCTCCTGAACAGCCGCTTTTAACGCGTCAGTTTTGTTCTTCGTTCAGTGTGCTGTTGTGTGCATTCTTAATTAAAAGAGCAGTGTAACTCACAGTCATGTATTTAAATTTAAGTAAAATGGAGAGTCGAACTTGTTGGTGAGCATACATCGTTGAAAATTAAGCGCGAACTATAAGACACGGACAAGAAATAAGGACGACACCGGTGTCGTCTTTCTTTCTTGTCCGTGTTTTATAGTTCGCGCTTAATTTTTAACGATGCATTTAAATTTGCCTCAAATACACCAGAGGTTTTCTTTCCGCTGAATAATGTCGACATGTATGGAACAAGCAAGAAATTTTTAGAAGTATTGAGCGGTCCTGTTTATATATATACACTGTATTCAATGATTCCCTTTGGCCGTGTGGCTGAATCGAGTGACAGACAGACAGACAGACAGACAGGGCTACGAAATTTGAACGTTAAACTCGACAGAGACATTAAGTAACAAAGGCCTGACCAGAACATGGCCTCCGAGATTCCCCGTTGTTCAGCGCCTCAAATTATTCAGTCGATAGAGACTTCAAAATTCGACCGAAACTGCTGCCCCCGCAAAGCGACCTAGACCCACACATATCGTAGGGCCCTTGAAGCAAGCAACGATGTCAAGGCCAACGCCGGGAGATGGCGAGCGTTTGCATAAATGCCCGTGCATCGGAATCCCGGCCCTCCCTCCGCCTCCACTCACGGTTGAACAAAAGAGGGAGAAAAGAGAAAGTAATTCACGCGGGACGGCGTGAATAATTGTCGCTGATTGTTGTGGCTGCGGCTCTTTTGATTGCAATTTGGCGCACAAAAGCTGCCACCGACACGCGAGCGAGAGCCTCTACTATGTGTCTCTCGCAGCGTCTGACGTCACTCGCCCCATTCACGCATGGCCTGACGGTTTAAGAGCTTGAAAAGAGGGAGAAGAGGCTCCCAAGTGAAAACGTGCTCCGCTCACGAAAGAAGAGACAAATGTGCGGGAGGGGGGAAGCGGAGCCGAAGTGCCTGCGTCGATATATATATGATTCCTGCGTTGCGAACTATATACAGAGGAAGGTTGCCCCTGGTAACGACTGTATGGTCGGGCCGTGGCGTCAACAGACCACGTGGGACCCTCCATCCGCTTTCCACGCTTTCAAGGGGAAGAGGGCCGGAAGGGAAGGGGGATACGGGGGAAGGAGAGGGAGGCAGGAAGGGAAGGAGGGAAAAAGTAGAGGCTTTGTGTTCGCTCGGGTTGAACACGCCGCAGTGGATGCCCAGCCGCATGTGCCGTGGACGTCTACACGCCTCGCAGCCAGGAGTTCGCGCTTTTGTGTGTGTATGTGTGGGTGCCAGCGCGCGTGTAATTTTTTTCCCGCGCATTTTTGACTGTTGTCGCTTTTTACCGCGTCGCAGTCAGCGGTGACCGTGAAATATGCAATTAAGCTTCTAAGCTTGCTTTTTGTTGTCCAGTCGGCGGTTGCTCGCGTTTGAGCCCACGTAAACAAGTCTCTGTCCTGGGACGATTGCTAGGCAGGGAAATAACGGCGACTATAGCTGTCATCCATTGTCTGGGAACTGCGACAGTTCCCAGCAAAGTTTGTCGCAGAGCGCTGTCGAGCGCCACGAACAGCTCAGCAGTTTCTGTTTCTTTGAGGGACAACTTTCGTCAGACAGCTGGCGTTGAAAGGGGTCATAAGACTCGACGACCCCAACTGTCCTCATCTGCTGCCGCCAACGACAACTAGCTGCATCGGAAGCCCAGTGAACCAGCGCTGAAGCCCTGCGCCACAGAAAGGAGCGTGAAGCTTGAAGAAGTCTTCACCGGGAGCTTCGGTAGGCGAACGACTTCTGGGGCCAGTTGAAGTGTGTGTTCCAGCCAGAGGAATCCGCGGAATATCATTAGCGCACCGACGAGGCTGATTACTGCAGATATCTCCATCGGTTTACCGGCACATAGCTGCCGGGAGACACTTGTTTACCAGGCATCACAGACTGTGATCCCCCAGCGTACAAGCCCCCGGTGGGGAAGGAGTTGTCAGTACCCTGCCAATGTGAATGTTACCTGTTGTAGAGATCCCGATAGTTGACGTTGTCCTCACTTGTTGAGAACGTGAACTGTGCTGTGCCAGCCTTGCCGTACGGTCCAGTCGTGGTTGCGGGAGTGGCGGTCGCCTGCGCACGATGCCCTCCGCGTAGGGCAGCGTGCACGTCATGCGGTCCGTGCGTGGCCGCACCGCCCAGAGGGTACGGGACAGAGCTAGTATGCCATGAGCGAGGATCTGGAGGCTGCCCTGCCGCCTACCGACCCAGAAGGCCAGACCTGCATCAGCTACGGGAATCCGCTGCCGTCGCGGTGAGTGACAGCTGCGATGCAGCACGAAATTTTTAAGTTTACGGACACGATAGTTTACGAGACATTGGAAGGCGGTGTCAGAGCCGTTTGTCGCTACTTTACCGGCTGTAGACACGTCGTTTGTCGGCGTAGGTAAGTGTCTTTTTGACAGAATTCAATCCCGCACGATTATGCGTAGGCATGTGCAGAACAAAATTTGCGAGCTCTGTCGGACCCGATAGTTTAGGAGACATTGGAAGGCGGGGTCAAAGCAGTATATCGCTAAGCTTGCCGGCTACAGACACGTCTCTTGTTGATGTAAGAAAGTTTTTGACGGAGGAACAATCTCCCATGGTTATGCGTATAGCATGTTCCTTCCGGTCAGTTATAGCGTGGCAAGTAACTAAATATAGCAAACGTTCTCCCAAAGAGGGTGACTTTCTTTAGGCCTCAAGACAGCCTATCATGGTGAAAAACTTCATGAATTTCGCCCTGTTTTATTGGAAGCAGACACCATCCGTACTAGACTAAAATTGCGGCCGAATGGTGGAGGCAAAAAGGAAATAACAAACGGAGCTCGCGTGTAGCTGACAAACTGCCATTTTGGAAGCCAGGGAAGGAACTTAACAAGAATGTCCTTTCATTATAAAAAAAATGTTTGTTATTGTTTGTATGGGCGGTTTAACGCGCGTGAAATTCATTGTCCGTCTCTGTCACCTTCCCTCCAAGAGCTAATCAACGTGTGTTCATGGTTTTTGCACCGAGTCAGTGACGCCGCTCGTCAGGACTGTATCTTGTACCTACTAGTGCTATAGCCTTGCGGAAAGACGCTTAAAAAATCCAAGGCCATTGCGCATTGCGAAGGTGGTTCTCCAGCGAAGCTGTATAACTGTGGTTACAAATTGTGGTTAGAATGGCTTTATTGCACAACTAATCTCTTGTTAATCATGGTCACGGCGGTCACTTTCAAGCACACTGAGTGGTGCTTTAACAACCGATCGACGACTTATTGCTTGACAATGTCTGGTTTATGCACGACTGCCGCTGCGTTGTCGGATGGCTCGTATCAGTGCGGCGTCGCAAACCAAATTCCACCAGCCCGAACCACGTGCACTGTTCTCTGTGTGGTCCCGAAAAATAACGCCACTGAAATATCCCACAACGCAACAGAAGTGATATCGTAACGAGCGATTCACGATGTTGTATATCACAATGCCATCATTGGTCTGCACGCTGCAGACGTCACAGGTCAATGTCTTCTTTTTTCTTGTGAGTCCGGGACGCTTATATTTGATAAACCTGGGCTCCACGTACGCTTCTTTTTCTTTGCGTCGTACTAGAAGAACAGCAGAACTATAATAAACGTGTTAGTAGGCTAAACCGACCTAAAAATATACCACCTTATCTTATCTCTGAAAGAATGTGCAGAATTCGCCTAAGAGAGCATGTTGCACTAGAAGAAAAATGGCAGCATCTCCACTCCGTGGATGATGGCGAGGGTGCGGAGTACGGGGACTCGAAATGACATCCAAGTTGCGCCCCGAGTGCGACATGCGATTTGCTGCCCCGACCGTCATTCGATTTGAGCCGTGAGTTGCACCTTGATTAATTCCCTAAATGAATACTGCAACTCACGGCTCAAATCGAATTTCGCTTGATGGTGGTGTGCGCACGGATAGACGCGGACGGACATTGGGAGGTCCTAAGGTACTCCGCACCGTTACAGGCGAGAGAGTAAGCCGTTTGACTCTCGGGTACTAACTCACGGTCGTAGCCCAATGGGTAAGACGGACCTGACACTAACTCTGCCTGGTCTACCAGACACAGGCTCGAATCCTGCCGGTGCCTGTGTGATCTTTTGCGATTGTAAATGCTATGCGCACGGACGCGGACGGACATTGGGGGTCCTATGGTACTCCGCTCCTAAAATGGATAGTCGTTCGCGAAAAAAAATCGAATTATGGGGCTCGAACCAAGGCCGTTAGCGTGAAAGCCCACGACTCTACCTTAAAGCATGCACTGAGGCCGAACAGGGGCGCCCCTATAAGCAGCTGCTCAAGAGAATGGAAGCAGCGTTCCAAATGAGTCAGTAGGTGACGTTAGTGGGATGCGTCTAGGCGCCCAGATTTGTCAAACACGCGTCCAGTACATTCACACCACAACGCCTATCCATCGAGAGTGTAAAGTTGGGCTTGTTGGTGATGCATTCTTGTAGGCTAAGCGCGAGGCAGACACAGGACGAGACAAGAGATGGGACGAGGACGAGCGCTATCCATCCATTCATCATCTTACCGCACGCTGAACGCTTACAGCTGTCAAAAATGATACACGCAACCAAGAACAGGGACCTGCTTTAACAAGCATAGCGTTCGGATATACTTTGCCCACGGGCACGAAAATTTCAACGTACCCTAGCCGTATGCCGCCTTCGCTGCAAAAACAAAATGATTTCGTCAGTTCGGAGCCTATGCAGATTGATTCTACTCGCCCCCTCCTGCTTCAAAAGCGAGAATCCCGACCACGAGTATTTCTTCTCTTTAATGACATTTATAACAATATATCGATTAATACACACAGGAACTATTTAAAAATTACAGTACTTTGAATATAAAATACAACGAGGATAGCTGGAATCGGGCTACGAAGTAAATCAGTGGAATTATACGGGGCGATGACGACAGAAGCAGAACCGAGTATCAGTGCGGCCTGAAATAATTTTGGTCAGGGAAACCATTTAAATGGGTTATAATTCCACTGAAGTGCGATATCTAGGATATCATCTGTCCAACGTATACCTAGCTGTCCAACATTTGTGTTTTTAATTGACTGTACAGGGCTATCAGAAGAAAAAAAAACTGTGGTTGATTCCTCTGTCATAGAAATCAGTCAAACACGAAAGTGAAATGTGCAGCGAAATCTGCAGCTGAGCATGATTTTCGGGTCGGCGGCTATCTTGTGGGTGTGCTTGGCGAGCGACGTCCTGCTGGCGGGTAGCTTCGGTAAAGGGTGTACTAGCGTCATTTCCGTGACGGATATGACGTCAGTGAAATCTTGGGGTATCTCGGCATAAAACACTTTCGTGTTAAAATATAAAACCCGAAAACGAACAACCCTAAGTATAACGTCCCCTTCAGTACTAAAGGTTGCTTCCCCGCAAAAAGACCCTGTGTCCAGGGGTGCACCCTTTACAGGCCGGTTTCTTCGTTGTAAAGGCGTCACTTCCGTGACGGATATGACGTCAGCGAAATGTTCGTGTATCCGGGAATAAAACACTTTCGTGTTAAAAGAGAAAGTGGTAGTGGAGAGCACTGTTGCAGGGAGTTGCGAAATATCGCAGTCGGCGAGGAGTTCAGCCGAAGTAACCTTGGAGCGTTCTTTGAAGGGCTTCCAGAGCAGTGTAATGTACACGCAGTCAATGAGACAGTGACGAGGTGTTTTCGGGATATCGCAAAGCCGGCAACCAGCAGAAGAAACGAGAACGTTTCTACGGTGTACATGCAGCCATGGATTAAACGGGCAAGCCTTCATTACGAAATGTCAAAAATGAAGTTTTTGCACCATTTTGAGCGGATAGAGCAAGATAAATATACATATAAAGAAGGGCAAGAGTGTTTAATAAATACCTGTAAATCATTATCGCGAACATTGTACATAAATAGTCTGTAACAATCTTTACCATCCCTTGCAGAGGAAAGTTGAGAGAAGCGCGAAAGCTTTCTCCCATCAAAACTGCGTCAAAACACCCGCTAAAAGTGCGTCTAACTTTCGCCGAAAGTGCGTCCAGCTCGGTTGTGAAACCTTCAAAGATCCAAACCTCTAAACGAAGAAAGAACCCATGCGTCCATTTCTCTGCACCAAGTAAACGCATCTACGAATGATGTAAATGTATACCGACACGTGGTTTATGAGATAAAGGTATACTATTGCACTCCTTCTTCATGATCGATGCGTGTATTGTCTCACCTACAACCGTTCCTTCTTTCGCAATTTTCAAGTAAACGTGTTTGACCAGATGGAAGCCCGACATCACGCACGCGCCGTGTGTGCAGAGATCTTATCAGAGCTCTTCGGGCGACCAACCGGTCCATGGGGAAATGCATTAGTTTTTTGACAGAACGCCATCGGTCCAACTAAGAAAGCTTTCGCTTCAAAAAGCGAGCCAATAAAAACCTGAGAGGAAACATAGATCGTGGGTGGATACTCACAAACATGACCGTGAAGAAATGTTACAACAGCTTGTAATATTAAGAAAGAAAAAATCAGATTGATTACTAACCGAAACGTTTTAACTATAGAATGAAAGGTGCAATGGACCTCGGGTTTCTCCGGCTGCCAAGCCGTCGTGAAAGAGCGGAAAGCACGTCAGGGTCGAATGATGGCTTAATGGAACTGGCGTGGGTGCAGCGCGAGTGCGTCGCCTGCTACAGCGTCGTCTGCTACAGCGCAGAAGAGGAAAAAGTTCCAACAAAAGGAATCACTTGTTGTTGTTGTTGTTTTTGTTGTCCTTCATTAATTGAGGGACGGCCATGCGGTCAAAATAGGGGCCTAGTGTAAGGAAGGGGAAGGAGGGAAGTAGCCCAGGTTAACGAGGTGATGTGCGTCCATGAACTGTAACACTGCGCATTCCCTTCACACGCGGGCAGGCCAGGCTATAAGGTTAAGAATCTCCCATTCAGGAATTTTCGCCACTTGGATGTAGGCCCCAGTGTCTACACTAATCTTGACACTGGAAAAAGCGTGAAACGTACGCTAGCTGCTGACTAAAAGTGTGCGAGTCCAACAGCACAGACTGGCCTGAAGAGGTCATCCCATCGTATACGTTCTCCGTAGATAATCTGACCGATACAAATGCCACGAAGGTCTTGCGGAATCGTCGAGTGGGAAGTCGTGCTCAGTGTAAAGTTTGTAGAGCATACAGGGATTTTGTATCGAGAAACGATTGCCCGTTGTAGGTACGCCGGAAACGCAAAGATTGTGCATCGCGTCTTTGAGCGTAACCACGGATTGCTTCCGCGCATGCTGTCGCCAGTAGCGTGTGCTGTTCTTATAGCAGTCCATAGTGATGCCAAGGCACTTTTGACGGCCCAGGTGACCATCTAATGCCATCATACCGGGATGGGGGGAGCGCGCGTGAGCCAGACAACAGGCCAGAGTTCTCTGTGAAGTTAGTTTTAGCGCCTGAAGCAACCACTAATATACGGTCAACGACATATCCTATTGTCAATACAAGGCTTGTCAGGGAAAGCAAAAGCGGGATTGTCGGAATGTACCAGCACCTTTAGTTCGTTGCCCAAAACCCTAAAAGGCATGAACGCTGCACCATTGAAGAACCGACAAGCGTAGTGGTTCCGAATAAAGGGCGGAAGGCAGAGGGAATAGCGGACATCCTTGAGGGTTGTATAAACATATACTTGGAGAGGTGCTTATTAACAATTTATCTACAGCTATCAGGTATCATAACAAATGCGCACGCCTTTAAAACAACTGATTTGATGTTATACTCCACAAAGAAAACCAGAAAAGAGAGGCACATGTGATCGCATTAGCACATTAAAAACATCAGTCTTAGGAAGGAAGGAATAAAGGTAAAGGAAAGGCAGGAATGTCAACCAGGCCTTTGCCTAGTTTGCTATCCTACACGTGGGAAAAGAATGGGGAAGGAAAAATGATGAGGAACTGTAAAAGAAGGGGAAGGTAGGGATAAGAGAGTAGTCTTTTGTGCTACAGTCTTCTTAAGGGGAGGAAACTCCTACCACGTTGATGCATATGCTGGTTTTCAATGCGTTTTTACAAAACAGCAGCATTCCAAGTTTTCATTTTCCCGCATTTAACTGTTAAATTCAATTTTTTGCTAATATCGAAGGACCCCCTGACGGTAATTGCTCGGTGCTCTCTCGAGCACGGCATAAGCAGCATAAGCATGCATGTCCAAACCGACAAGCGTTCTCTACTAAACATCTTTCCTAAACACGTGTTCCCTAAACTTCATAATTTAGAAATCCGAAGTCGCTTGGACGTTCAAACGCCACGACAAGGCTTCTCTCAAGCCCAATAGCGAAACCGTCAGCAAGAGAACGTTCTAAAACCCAGGGACACCCTCATAAACGAACAGTTTCGTTGGCTCAAAGTCAGAAATTTCGTTCACAATTCCATTCGCAAATGGCGGGGCCTCCACAAACTAACGTGGAACGCTGCTTGGAACGAGAATACCTGTAGACTCCGCAGCAGCTCATTCGACGACCCTCCGTTCACGGCACAAACACGCATGCGCGGCATGTGCATGTGTAACCGACGAGCGTTACGTAAACGTACCTTAGGTGCCTTAGGCGTTGCTTATACGCGTTCCCTAAACAAGCGTTCCCTAAGTTCGAGATTTAATGAGCCTCCTCGATTATCAGTCCCGGATCGCCCGCGGACTGCCCGAGACGCGATCCGGCGCTCGATTTTCCCATGTATTCCTAATGGGACTTCCGGAACGAACGCAGTCCTCGGACTGCCCGCGGGACCGTCCTGGACTGGTAAATCGAGGATGCCCTAAATTGGCTTTTCAAACGCTAGGTCGAGGCTTCTCCAGAGCCCACTACATTCTCTGCAGCGAAACCAATTCGGACGCACAAACATCGTTTCGTTGGCTCCGACTCCGAAATTACGTGCGCAATTCCATTCGCAAATGGCGTGGCCACCACAAAATGACGCGGAACCGCTGGCTCGAACGAGAGCGTCCGTGCAGACGATGAAAGAGCGGTCGCAAAGCTGGACCCGATATGGGAACGTGACGACAGCGGCACCCGTTCGGTTCAAACGAGCACGCTGCTACGTGCTTCGGCAGCGCCGCATCGTTATCCTAGCGGGTGGGATGGGTATGCGGTATTACACGGTGGGGGTATATGAGGCACTGTAATTGATTTCCCACGCCGACGGAGGCGCTGAAAGAGGTCCCGCGGAAGAGCGTGCGAAAAAAGTCACGATGGTAATCACACGCGTCGATCTGCGCCAGGTACTTATTTGACCGCCGAGGGTTTCACACATGCCTTTGTGTGCACTCATACTCGGATGCTTTAAAGGAGCCATGAAGAGAAAATGCAACTTCGTTTAATATGAAAGAACTAGGATTCAGTATCTCACTCAGCTCCATTACAGCCACAAAAGATGTTTTTTTAACGAAAAAAAAAGCAAGAAGTATTTAAAAACTTTCAAATTTTGCGCCACAGTGACGTGTATGAGCAAGAATGACGCCATACGGGCCAACAATAAAACATAATTTTCAGTGCGTTAGCTGCACGTTAGCATTCAAGTGATGCGGTCAAATGGAACTAGAGGCCCCATTACAGACGTCCAGTCATGTGTCGTCGCGACAGGTCAGTTAGGCGGCCGCCAATCGCACAAACAAGGTTCCGTGACGTCATGGCTAGGGGGTCGCGACTGCTTCACACGTTTTCTTTAATATCTCCGTTATTTGTTCGAAGATTGCTATGATATTGGGATCATTGTTATCGGGACTAAGCAGCCTTTCTAATAACCCAACTGGTATTTTGTCTTCATGGCTCCTTTAATAGCGAATGGTGAAGGGTAGTGTTGGAGCTTTTTATATCAGTCGGTAGCCAGAACGCCAGCGGGGGCCTTGACGATAGCTGGACTGTGCGTACTGTATAGGCTTGGACACACAGAGTACAAATGTTGCGTCGCGGCGTAAATCTCATAAGGCCTGTCCAGCGCAGAAACGCCGCGGCGCTTTTAAAGACAATAGCCTTTCTTGGAATAACAAAACGAAAAAAATTGGTACGTCTATCTGTCACCCGATTTAGCCATCAGGCCAAAAAACGAACAAAGAACGCTTGAACACGAAGTATATTTAGGCAAGACCGTTCCGAGTAAAAATGCTGCCGTAGAACATACTCGCCCGTATTATTCAGCAGAGTGGAAACCTCGGTACATTGGCGGCAAAATGTCAGCACATAAGAAGTACCATACTATTTTAATAAAGAATACACGCCGGGGTGGGGTTCTTAAATAGCAAGCGAAAAAAAGGAAACAACTCGTTAAAAACGCTGTCGAAGAAAGGCGACATAAATGTGAGCAGCATAACAAAAGATGTCGGCTCCTATTGCTCCAAGAGCAACAGAAACAAAAGGCCTCAACAGGTGGCGCGCGGGCAGTGCGAACGCGGGAAATTTGAATTGAATTGAGGCTACGTCTAATGCCTTCATCATTGGAAGAGCTAGAAGGAGAGTGGAAGAGAGTGAGGGGTCAGAGAGAATGGTGGCAGAAGACTGCCGTCTTTTGGCGACATCTGCAGCTAAGCAAGCATATACAAGGCCAATTTCACCTTATGCTGTAAATAAAAAAAATCAGTTTGCAGCACTAAAAGCCAAAGAGCTTGAATTAGCCAACGTAAAAGCCTCTGCGGGTATTAAATTACACCAATACGCACAGCAGCGACTGGCACTATATGTCGCTGAGCAGGGACATTGCCGCTGCACGCATCGTTACTTTCATCGTGCAGCGACCTGTTTGTAAGATGGAGCACCGCACTAGCCGTTTGTTACCTAGGAAACACTCACTCAGTCTCTCTATTCTAATGGCCACCCTTTGTGACGGCCCGTTACAGTCAGCGACGGATGTGGCAACTTTCATTCGTTGGTAAAACTAGCCACAAGTTTTCGCTTCTTTTTGCGTCCCGCGGTTTCGTGTGTGCGGTGCGCCATTGGGAGTCTGTGCATTTCCTGCGGGTAGTACGCGCTCGCATTGTGTCATGCCGCACAACTATAGATTCACCCGCAACGTTAACTAGCGTTCACACAATCAGACCGCCGAGACCTCCGCTCATTGCTTAAAGATCATTGCCGAAATGGATGCGTCAGCAGAATATATCTACCTAATGGGTCTGTGCGTATACCTTGTGTGACGATCCCCTCTGGATGTGGTTGGCACACAAAGCTGTGAATACTAATCGACGTCGCAAGTCATGGTCTGCTGCGCATGCGCACTCACTCTTTCTCGTTTGTGTGTGAGAGGGAGAAAGTGAAAAAGATGGGCGAAGGAGAAAGACCCTACGGGCTTTCATTCTTGGAAGCGTGACATTCTCACTAATTTAACCTTCGAGGCAGCATTTAGGACGTGCACGCTTGGAGCAATTACAGAACTGGCAAGCAACCATGGGTGCTCTATTTCCCCTATCCCGTCCTTCCTGCCCATCTCTTCCTTTTTTTTATCCCAGAAAATGCAAGGTGTGTCGAAAAGAATTCAAATTTCGCGCTACAGTGATGTATTATGGGAAGGAGTGACGTCATACGGGCCAGCACTAAAAACACAGTTATCAGTGTGTTAACTGCACGTTAACACTGAAGTGATGCAAGCAAATTGAAGCGTTGCATTAATTAGATAAATAAATATATTGTGAGGCACAGGCCAGGAGTCCTCGGGCACCGGTTTATTAAACTAATCCCGCAGAGAGCGACAGGCTAGCGAGCTCAGGTCGAGCTGCAGAGATTCCAGAACATGACGGTGATTGATAGCGTGGACGACGAATGTGCGCGGCTGAGCGCGGCTGGTGGCACATAGCATCTGGCGCATAGCCACTGAGGAGAATGTCCACATACGGCTGCTAATGTCTGCCTTAGTCATAGCTTACAATATATAAACACACACGGATTAGGTTACGGTTCGCGTTCGAGTGAATTTATTTCGTCCCGGTTCAGTTCCGGTTCGACTAAATCACAACTCGAAACGGTTTGCGAACCGGTTCGGAGAGGTAAATTATTACCAAAATACTGAAAAAAAAAACGTTTGCAGTTTAAAGAGACCATAAAAACTAAGTACAGTTTTGCTGCATTCAAAACACCTCTTTTTTTCAATAAAAGTTGGGGAATTTTAAACACAGCAGTAAGCAATCAGGCCAGGTGCTAAGGAAAACAGATGAAGTAGCGACAATTTACCAGCAACTTACCCACCCATCCCTTATGTTGTCCTAGGGACTAGTTAAAGGTAGTGTATAGGGACACCAGTTAAAGCAGCAGCCAAGGGTCATACTGTCTGTGGAATATATCTTTCCCCCGCTTTCTTTTTATTTGTTAAAATCGCAATCGTCTTTCTGGAATTGCCCATCATCCTAATTAAACCCCTATAGAGAAGGCCTGCGTATACCTCCGTATATTATCTTGGGACGCGTAGGAAGAGACACGTAGAGAAAGAGGAATGGTTTAAACGTTTCGGCCGAGGGACCGGCCTTCGTCACTTAGTCAGAATAACATTCTGAATAACAGTTATTCTGACGAAGGCCAGTTCCTCCCCCGGAACGTTAGAGCCATTCCTCTTTCGACGTGTGTATTTCTTTTCATTCAAAACTTCTGCCGGTGTCCAAGAAACTGCTTCTTGTTACTATGTATATATACATATATATGCAGCTAATAGTGAAGTTCCGCGCACGAGCAACAGCACGCGGATATAGATATAGAAGCTGATAAGCCGCTACCACGCCATCGTCGAGCGGTCGTGAGTCCTATCAAATACACGGCATAGGGTCGTGCGTTTCCGCAACAGCCCAGGAAAGTAATCTCTTTTGTTGTCTGGGGTGCACTAAAGGGTTACACAATGGGGGAAGACCATCACGCACTGTTCTCAACGACTTCCACGATTTCCCTAGTGCATACGACCGACACTGCTTTCGTAAACAACCGCACGGTTATCGAGCCATATATACGGTTCACGTCCGCGGCTTTTCCAGTGACCGGCCACGCATCTCCGCATTCCCCTTCCGCGCATTGTCGTCGTGTTCACTCAGGCGTTCGCTAAGACATCGGGCCATTGGGCGCTCAGTCTGCGGTCACACGGTAATGAAATCTTATGAACCATGTTCAGCTGCCCGTGCTGAACGTTTCTGTTTTCCATGGATTGTTGCACATTCGGTTCGTTAGTCACCGGGAACGCTCGTCTGCAGACAGCCGGTAACTTCCTCGGAGCGCTACCCAACCGGAGCGTTACCGTTGTCACCGATGTTAAGGTTAGGCGACAGCCGGAAGTACCCCGCTGCGTCGTCGTCGTTGTTGTTAGGTGCGGAGTACCTTAGGACCGCACAATGTCCGTCCGCGTCCGTGCGCATAGAATTTACAATCGCAAAAAATCACACAGGCACCAACAGGATTCGAGCCTGTGTCTGGTAGAGCAGACAGAGTTAGTGTCATACGTCAAGCTCTTTGGGCTACGACCGAGAGTCAAGCAGCTTACTCCCTCGCCTGTAACCGTGCGGAGTACCTATAGGACCTCCCAATGTCCGTCCGCGTCCATCCGTGCGCACACCACCGTCAACCGAAAATCAAGCGAAATTCGATTTGAGCCGCGAGTTGCAGTTTCATTTGGGGAATAATCAAGGTGCAACTCACGGCTCAAATCGAACGAGGGTCGGGGCGCAACTTGGATGTCATTTCGACTCCCCGTACTCCGCACCCTCGCCATCATCCGCGGAGTGGAGATGCTGCCATTTTTCATTGTTGTTGTCCGGTTCAGAAAATAGAAACACATGAAAAGTAAACCAGTTACAGTTAAAGTCCAATCCAACGAAGTCATCGGGAACCGGGAATTATTTGGCTAAATCGAGAACTTGGCGAAATCGGGAATGTCATTTTACGAGCAGTTGATTCCATAAATGCCATGTGTAAGGGGAGGCGCATCCCAGCAGGTATACCATATGGCATCGTAATCGCGGCGGGCCGCGCCGCTCGATAATTTAGCAATGCGCTTTAAGTACGGGGTGATAACTTAAGCAGTGAAACGCTAGGGTTTCTGGGGAAAACGAATTTGTTCCTCGCAAAAAAAGCCCATGATTTCTGCCTGCGTGCGTTCAGTTAGCATTGGACGCGCAGGCTTTTCGCTGCACGCAAGCGCTTTCAACGCACCCTCGGTTCCTTCGTGAGCCCAACCAAAGCGCCTGGGCCATCCAACACTTGGCCAGACGCGGGCACAGGAGCTTCGATCACCAGTTTCTTGGTCGTCAGCATCCTCTCACACCGCTTGTGCGTCGGAATTTAACTTAGTGTATCTGTGTATGAGTGTGTATTGTATGTCAAATTAACCCTGTTTTTTTTTCTGACATGGCGCAATAATCTGCGTGGTCTTCTGACGACACACATTCAAAATTGCTCCTTTTTAAATGTGTCTGTTTCTCACCTACTTCATTAAATCGGGAATGGCGCTGAAATGTACTTCGTTAGTTCGAGCTCATAAAAGCATTGAGCCGTATAGGCACATGCAGAGTAATCCGAATTCGTTCCAAGATCCAGTTTCAGTTAAGCAATATAGTAGCAGTGGCAGTTTCAATATAGAATAGGAGGACCCGTATTCCAGGTACGGGGAATGGGTGATGTTGAGGATCTATAGAGAACAAAAGAATATAAGCTGCTACCGAGGGAGTTCTCAATCAGCACCGTGAAACTTGAAAAGAAAACTGGGTATAAATTGGAGTTGATATAGCAATCGAATCATATATATCGTATATAATCGTATATATATATCGTATATCGAATCATATATATCGAATCGTTTATAGAATGGAATCGAATATATAGAATCGAATCGTATATAAATCGTATTTACAGTATACGAGCCGAGTGCGTTATCGCCACGCTAACTTAGCACGCTGCCAGGGAAGGAACAAGAGTGAGCCTATGTTACTCGGGAACAATAAAGTTTTGTGGGGAAGAACTGCAATAGCGAATGTTTATCACTTCCGCCCTAAGCGAGGGACGCCACAATACACATGATGATCAAACGACTACTTGCGCGGCGCAGGAGACATCCGTTGCGGTTGAAGGCACAAGATTGGAGATGTGAGGGGACAAAAAGAAAATATGAAAAAGCAGAGAGGGGAATGGGTATATAGTTACATATTCCTGTTTTAGTTCGTTGTCGTCGCTGCAGTAGTTTAATGCGTACTATGTCTAAAAAAAATATCGACAACGTCTCGGGCCATGTTCAAAATACCCCAGTGACGGCACTATTGTGCCTGCCGGCGCGGAGTATTACATCAGGGAGAACTTTATTAGTGGATGAAAGCTTGCTCAGCGGCAACCAATTCAGGATATCGTTGCCGTTCTTAAGTTGTAACCCAGAATAGTGAGTGCGGCGCTGGCGTCACATCGCGTGGGAGGGGAACATGAGAGCGCGTGAGTAGAACAGGTTTTCTCCGGATAACTGTGATTCTGGGAAATTTGTGGCATGAAGTGTCGTCAGTGTGCCTGTAGAAGTATAACGCGCGTCAGATGAGGATGAAACGAAAGCGAAGAAAGAGACGCGAACGCGATGTTTTATCGTCGCAACGCTTGATGCGCCAATTGTGACTTGCTTGCGCTAGAAGGCGGGGAGTACCCGCAGCACCGCAGTCGCATCCACGGATAGCTTTTTAGTGCTGCCAAGGAATGTAGAAACGTACCTCGAAAATTGTAAGGCTTTCTCCTTCCCATACGTGATCAGCCCTAAGTGTATCTGACTTTTTTTTAAGGGGCGAAGCCCCGTAGGGGGCTCGGGCTGTCAGCGTCTAATGTCGTCGTCGTAACCGTCGTCTCATGTAGTCACGGTACTAAAACACCGGGACACTCATTTACGCTTCGGGCTAGAACGTAACGCGTACTAAAAAAACACCGGGACACTCGCTGACGCCTCGCGCTGGAACTCTTGGTGGTGGTGGTTGTGGTTTGCGACAGGAAAAGGAAAGGAAATGCACTGGGGATATTTTGAGCTCGGCAGGGAGCTCACCTGCATACAACCCAGTGCAGGGGAAGGAAAGCAGAGGGGGAGTGATAGGATAAAGGAGAGAGAGAGAGAGAGAGAGAGAGAGAGAGAGAGAGAGAGAGAGAGAGAGAGAGAGAGAGAGAGAGAGAGAGAGAGAGACGTATAAAGAGACTAACGCGTGCTAAAAAAACAGCGGGACACTCGTTTCCGCCTCGCGCAAAGAGCTTCGTTCTTTAAAGACAAGAGACTTTTAGAGCAAAGATGTATACCTACACCCCCCAACCGTTTCATCTCCGTGGGCAAAAACGCCAAGGCGCCAAGAATACACTTATACACTGCATGCTTCGCCCCTCCCCAGGTTTCACGTTAGTGGAGAATGACCCGGGATTTTGTTTCTTTCTATTTTGTGAGGAGGTACGCATTCACGGCAATGCCGATAAAACGGGGCCCGCGGGACTCTGCATCCGCGCTTCTGCGTAGCTGAACCAGTTTGTTAAGCTATCGGACCATGACCTCAGGGACAGTCGTTACGACTTTGGGAATGCATGTGGCGAGGGTGGCGCAAACAGTGATCTTGTTGCATGCGCTGGATAGAAAGCGTTGGATAAGGTGAACGCGGGAGGGGATACTGAGTACCGGAGTCACCGAAAAGGCCATTCTAAAAGGTGTGAATTCACCTGCGAAATTGTTGTTGCGGCGCCTGCTTATGCGGCAAGGCAATCTATTCCGCTGCTGCCGCAGCTACGGAAATAGGTCGCCTTGCGGCACGAGGGGTGCGGAGCAGCGAATTAGCAGGTAAATTCGCACCATGTAGAACTCCTCCTCACAGGCTATAGCCCTGAGGAGGAGTGTTTTGAGTACGCCAGCTTTGTGCGCCTCGGTGAGCTCTTCAAGGATGTCGCGAATACCAAGCTGGAAGCATCTTGGGTTGATGTTCGGATATGAAGACCGAAAGCAGCTTTGTATGTTTTACGAATAAAGGCACTGTGAGTTTCGGTGTTTTTGCTGGCTTCTTGGCGACACCGTACGTGAGGAACATGCAACACTTTCGATAAACGCTTTCACTCTTTCCTTCGCGTCTGGAACCACTGCGAAAAGCTACAGTTATCGCCAGCACGGAGCGGCCACTGCGTGATTTGCTCGTCGCACCACATACGCCTTCCGTTTCTGCTTTGTTTTTGTGGGTTTATTTTGAAAGTTGCTATCGAAAAGCGTTCATTGCTGCAACTGAAGGAAAACCGGCCAACAGCTGCTACATGGCCCCAGTGACGTAATTCAGGCCGTCGAAGAACGTCAAGACCGGGAAAGAGAGAAAAATCTTTTGAACAGGTTTCTAAGTTATCTGAGTGTGCGTAGAGCAGTAATTTTGGCTACCCCCTAATCTAAGTATACTGGATGTACTGGTTGACAACATTTGCTAGCATTTAAGATTTCAAATAAAGTTGAAAAACGTGTTGCAGGGTCTCTTTAGGGCCATAGCGTTGGTGAGTCATGCGGCGAATTAGGCCCGTAAGTCACGAGACTGTTGCCTGGTATTGTGCGATGGTACAGTGGCCGACGTCGTCGTGCTGAATTTACGAGCCGGCAACATCAGTAAAAAAAAAAAAAACTCCCTAAGGACGTCATCGTCATCTCATACTGTCGCTCCTGCTGCACTAGCTTGCCATTACGCTGTTATTCGTGCCCCAATTTTGCTGCAATGGCCTTCAGAAATCTCCCCACACTCGACTTCCACACTCCGATAAAATACGGCGTGGATTAGCACTCTCTACACTCTTCCGAGGATGTCACTAAGAGAGTCTTCAGCTCTTCTTTGATAGCGCTTCCCGTATGGCCGCCCCAGCTGTCGGTGAAAGAAATGAGGCCCTCGAACGGCCATCCGGAGACGTCGTTAAGCACTCACTGGATACGCCCTCCATTGTTCTACACCTTCTTTCGCTATTCTCTTCGCTTTCGTTTGAACGAACGTAGATGTTTTCTTCTTTTTGTCAAATAGACCCGTATTTTTGTTTTGTAGCAGCGCGCCTTGACAGTTTCTCTTCTAGGTTTTAGAGCCCAATATTTTAAGTGCGGCGAAGTAGCGAAAGAAACAGGGAAAAAGCACCGCTCTAGAAGTCAGAGAGACGCGTCTCAGCGAAGGTGAAAAACGTCTAGTAAATGAGGGGGGAGCGGTCTGGGATGGGGCAGTCTTTTCGTCATAAGGACCTTTGCGCCCGCCGTCCTAATGGACGTAGCCCATCAAGCGGAGAACGCGGTAGAAGTCGGTGTACTCTCAGCCCTGCGCCGATGAAAAAAAGTAAAAATAGGCTTAGCGAAGGAGGGAAAGAAAAATCAGGTTTCTGATGTCGTATTTCTCCTTCCTTTCGAAAGACATAACCGGGAAATGGCCGCGTAGCGAAGTGCGCTGGGGCTGATGTTTTTTCTACGGTTCAGTAACGACGCGGCGTTGCTTTATTTGGTCCATATTCGTACGCAACTTCGGCGTCGGGGCGGCGGCTTGTTAGCTCTGCCGACGCTCGCTGCCTCGCGGCAATACGCGGCAGCTGTGCACACTGCGGCGAAAACTACGGTTCGCTCCTTTCATCTCGCACTAGTTGGCGCCTATACGGCGTCCATTTCGAAATGAAAAAGAGAATAACTAGAGCAGTCGTTAGACGTCGTTGCCCTACTGCGCGCTCGGCGCGGATTGGTGCCGCAGGCGCAGGCTGAAAGGGTGGTTTACCTCAGACTTTGTCGCTTTGCACGGGCCGCGCGGGGACCAAACCATTGGCTGGACAAAGCTTTGTTCAGTGAAGCACGTGGTAAGCCACACGGAAAGAGTCCGAAAGACATAAAAACAGACAAAAAAGAGCAGGAAATGCTGGATTTTAAAACAAACAAAAATAAACACTGCATTTATCATTTTTAGAAAAATCCGTTTTCTGCAGTTGCCGAGTGCAACGATTGTTCGTCATCAATTCTCTATGTGACATCGTAATCCCCTAGGTAACACTAACGGCATTTCCGGGAAATATTCAATATAAATAGCTCACCGTCTCGCCTTTACGTCATGTTATTTTTAAGCCTCAAAAGTTGAACACCTGACTCGGGCAGTAACATAGAATAGAGCGAGACGATAGAGAGAGATGAGAGAGAGGAGAGACTGGCGTGTACGCGCGGGTGTGCGTGCGGCGTGTGCGTGTGCGTGCGTGTTTTTGTTTGTGTGTTGTGTTTGTGTGGTGTGTGTGTGTGTGGTGTGTGTGTGTGTGTGTGTGTGTTGTGTTTGTGTGTGTATGTGTGTGTGTGTGTGTGTGTTGTGTGTGTGTGTGTGTGGTGTGCCACGTGTGCCACTTGTGCCAGTTCTAGAGGAGGGAAGATGGCAGAGAGCTGTTTAAGGCGATTCCCATTGAACTACGAGGGTTATGTGACGTCACTCAGGCCCTAAAATAAAGCCCAGGCCAAGAAGAGAGAAAAAACCTTACGGGGAGTTTATATAAGTTGTTTGCTGGCCGCAAAACAGTAATACTTGGCTCGGTTGCTTCAGGGCCACTTAGTCTATAAGACTGGAAACGCTTGCCGACTGCGTTCTGAAAGCCTTTCTAATGCATGTTGAAATATTTTGAAAAGAAATGTTGGAGGGGGCCTTAAAAGCAGAATTTTCGGAACGCGAACCCGCAGTACTAGAATGCGAAAACAAACAAGCCGCTTTACTCAAGTTCGAGTTGGTGAGTTCACTCTCTCACTGCTTGTGCGTATATAGATTGGGGATTGTCTGAAGGTTTGTTTTCTTTGACCTTGAGTGGAGCGTGAGCGGCTGTGTCGCGTTCGTCCTTTTCGCTTCCGCATACCGTCTGCCTCTATCTGCTCCTGCACACCAATACAGACACAAAAAACTCCGGCCAACTAGAGGCTAGCAGCTTTTCTGTAACACGGAAGTGCGCATTAGGATTACACTATCGTGAAGTTTGTCGTTCTGTGCGACCGCCTTATTGTCCAGATAGTATCGGTTCCAATGAGTCTTCCTAGACAGCATAACTGCCGCTTTTCTTTACACAGCGAAAGCCTTTGCTACTAAGGCAATTGTTTTTAGCCTACACTGTTTACACTGGTGCAAGTATGGTACTACGAGAAAATGCCTCTTTCGCTACACTGGTTGCACTACTGTACCTAGTGCCAGTGATAAAACAATCCAATTCCATTTCAGTCTAATCCAATTCAATCCAATCCAATTCCAATCAGTCGGAGAGTGAGCGTATACCGGGAAAGTGTTCCGCGAGTTGCCTGAGAAGGTCTGACGTTGATAGCCGGCCTTCTGACGGCCATCTTTTGGTTCCAAACAAAAAAAAATTAACCCCACCGCCCCTCGCGGGAACCCCTGTGTAGATGCGACGCATAGGGGGTTCCGTTGTTGTTTCCGTTAGGTTGATTCCCCCATCGCGTGAAACGTGACGTGAACCCCCTGCCGCGGCTATGACGCAACGACGCAACGTGGCGCGGCTATGACGCAGCGTGGCACGGCTATGATGC